>JAJOZX010001114.1:360000-470000 GCA_023014485.1 Bathynomus jamesi
TTTCAATTCGTTCTTACCAACAATAACAGCATCATATCATACCTCTACCACGAAGAAAAGGCACCCCAGCCCCTTGCTTCGTCCACTATCTATACATTCAACTGTGTTCGCTGCAAAGCGAACTATATTGGCAGCACCATCCGCCAATATCAAACAAGAGTGGACGAGCATCGCGGTATTTCTACTGGAAACATCGCAGCCCTTAAATAAACCTTTCAAATCAGCAATAAGGGATCACTGCCACTTTCACAGCCACCCACTGCTTCCCTCCAACTTCAAAATTATTAACTCAACAAACCAACTAACCGACCTCCGCATTCTAGAGTCCCTTTACATCCTCAGTATTAAACCAACCCTCAACGACTATAGTTCCGCCTTTAACTTAAACATCGCCAGATAAACTCTCGTACCTTACCACCGAAAAGAACGCCACCATCACTCCGTCTGGCTCCAACTTTTCTAATATGGATTCTTCCAACAACCGATCATTCCCAACCTTCCGTTCAATTAGTCCTTCACCCCGATAATAACCTGGTAAGACACTTCTCAGTTTCGATTCACCTTTTAACTGTTTTATATTTTGACTATTGACCACACTTCTATATTTTATATTACTTTATTTTTAATTTTAATTAATTAAACATTTACTGTAATTATACTATTAATTATCACACGTTTATTTGAATATATTTTATGTTTCTGATCATCATATTTATTCATTCTTTATATTTGATTTTAAATTTTTAGCTCTGATGATGGAAACGGAAATTTCCGAAACGTTTGTAAATAAACATGTACCATCTCCTTGTCCTCTTATCTCAAAGCTGGATCCTATCTGCTTTGCAGATAGCTGGTGAGGGAAGCTGTATTTTTGGGACCTCTTTGTGAGTGACCCGTTGACCACGTCGGGCCAGCATCATGAAAAAGAAAAACTATGGTATTTGTCATTTACCATTACTTATTCGGACTATAGTGGATTTAATTATCCTAGAAGAGTTCCTTGTTCCACGCACGGTCTGTGTGTATCATATATATACATATATATATATATATATATACATATACTTCAATAATGTACAATTGTGGAAAAGAACTCGTAAACTTCCGTAAAGAAGGAAAATTTGAAAGAAATCTGATTAGTAATGTTTGATGAGTTTTTGAAATATCAGTTATTTTCGGCGAATTTATTTCCGAAGTTGTACATTTGAAAGAGCTTTTGTATTTTTTGTTCAAATGATACTGAGAAACATAAATATGAATCGGAGCGCTCCTACAGTTCACTGTTTTGAGGTAGTAAAATTTTTTAACATCCCTTCTATATGTGTGCGTGTTTCTTCAAGGCTGGTATTTTCGCCCAATTCCATTACAATTAACAACTAATAAAACAGTCGTTTTGCTTGAGGAAATGAATAATCTTGCAGGAGTTGAAATAACTTATATACAGTATAAACGAGTATATGACGTCTGATGTGGAATATAGTATTTAACCTTTGAAAATTTTAACCTTTCTTTTTAATATTTGTTTTAGGTTTCATTCATATATTTTTACCCAGTTTGTGTATGTGTGTGTGTGTGTGTGTGTGTGTATCTTCATGAAAGTTTTTCTCCTTCAATTATGAATATTTTTTAAATTTATTTTTACCCGGTAAATATTGCACGGATGTGAAGATATTTAATTTTAGTTTAGGATGATAATGCTGATAATGATGATAATGATGATAGTGCTAAGCTTTATTGTCACGATATAAATCCCATAAAATAGTATAATATTCTTTTAAGGTGATTTAAGATAAATCAAACAATAATAAATTTTAAAAACTAAAAATTAGGACTAAAAGAAAGGAGAAAAATAAGACACGTATTCAAACAAGTAATAATAATAAAAACGATCCATTGCTGAGGCTATAATAATGATATATAATGACAATGATAATGTTTATTGGCAGGAGACAGATCCCATAAAATAAGAAGGTACAATATCCATCAAGATAATTAACGATACAACTAATTAAACGATACATTTAAAAAAAAGGGTCTATGGCATATAATGGTTGCATAATTATCATTTTTCTTATCATTTTTCTTATGATAAGACCATCAAAGACGAGTTTCCAAGTCGACTGATGTGACCAAAAACGAAGAGTCGTTTTTATATTTTCGATGGAGGATTATGATATTGAATTAAATAAATAGAAAAACTTCCATTAACCCTTTTCGGGCAGTGTAACTTTACTGATTTTGCTCTGGCTAACGCCAAACGATTTTATTCAATCTCGGAAAGACCTATGTACCTCTGTGTAGTAAAGGATTAAACAAACGTCTCTTAACCCTTTACTGCACAGAGGTCTTTCCGAGCTTGAATAAAATCCTCTAGCGTTAGCCTTAACAAAATCAATAAAGTCACACTGCGCGACAAAGGGTTAAGAAGAATTCAAACAAAAATATTGTTCAATAATGATATTAAAACTTTGATTTTTAATCTAAATATCTTTTCTTTAAATATAAAAGTTTTTCTTAATTTTTTTAAGACGAAGCAATAAAATCTGGAACTTCCAAAGGCCCTGTACGAAAGGTAATTGAGTTTATCACGCTCAATTAAACCAGATTTCCAAAGGGGATGGATGTATCACCTTAAAGGAAGGAATGAGCACTGGAGCCTTTCTCTCTCGCTTTCTTAACCCAATGGCGTTCCGCGATGCTGCGTAACTGCGGGAGAATATGTATGAACGTACTCGAGGAAAGCTGATAACCATGAGTAGAGAGCATAACGGAATTAAAACATACAATAATTTAATAAGACGCTTACAAAACGTTGAGTATAAGCAAATACTGAAAGTCTTCTTCTTGTATAAGTTCGTGCTTATGTCTTTATAGAAACTAAGTAGGGTTAAGACCTAATCTTACTTCACAGAAAACAAAGTCTTCCACAAACCTTCTCTGCAGAGAAATATTATCTTCTAATTGTCTCAAATCACTCAAATAAGAAGTTTTGAAGATCATCTTCTTTCTAAAGAAGTTAGGTATCATTAAAAGAAGTTATTATGTCATCTGGAAAAAAATTTTGATACACTTTAATTACTTACCTTCTGATGATAGTAATGGTTTGGGGTTGTTTAACCTCCTTCGTAACGGCAAAGTTCACGTGACGCGGGGACCTACAGCTTTACGTCCGAACCATCTAAGGGTCGCTACATCGTCCGAACGCAGGAGACAGTTAGTTACCTATTCAACTATTGAACAGACCCAAATCTTAGTGAAGTGGTGCTTCAGCACTCAAAATAAAACCTTCGAACTTTAGAACTTATAACTCTTTTTAGAGGGTGGATTCTAGGGGAAATTCTCCTTCTTTTGGGCATCAAAGCGTCTTGTCAAATGATACGTAACTGTTAATGATACATAACTTCTTTATACAGAAGAAATAGTATTCAACACTCCTTTTTTGAGTGATTTGAGACAATAGAAGATAATATTTCTGTGTATAGAAGATTGCGGGAAGTCTTTGTTTTCTGTATAGAGAATAATAGAATACGCAGGGTGGCCCATAACTCCCAATCGGTTATAATTAAAGGGAAAATCCATCTAGCGGAGCTCGCACTGACGTAATCGATTACTTTGGAAAGAATATTTGTCGAGGTGATTATATTTTGCACTTTTGAAAACTCAATAAATATTTCTAGACTTATTATAAACTTTGTTTGATTTTTTGGTATTTTCGCTTTTATTATAACCGATTGGGACTTATGGGCCACCCTATAGAAATAAGGATTGAAAGGAATTCACAAATGAAGAAAATTAAATGATTATAAAATTAATACTTTTAAAATTAGGATTTTCATAAAATACAAAAATTATTGCAATCAACGGATTTATAAAACAGTACGAATGAAACAGCCATTATTTTCGCGCATATTAAAGCGAAGCGAGGCGCGAAATGGAGTCCAATCGCGTAAAAATATGTAATCAGGCATTTAACATTGTACAAAATACAATGTTACCATATTAAGATTAGACGAAAACAGGACCAAATCAGATGCTTTAATTTGACTAAAACACAACGCATAAATTCATAAATTATACATACACATATACAGGATGATCCATTTAAGACCGTACCTAAATTAAAAGTAATACGGTTCAGTAGTACGGTTTTAAATGGATCACCCGGTATAATAAAACTAACTGAACCGCGTGTCATTAACAAGCTTCAATGGTGTCAAAAAGCGTATGCACGAGACTTAGATATAGTTTTGTGTAATTCCGAGAAGGAGGATAACTCCTTTTGCGTCTCTTATTTGCATTCAGCAAATTAAAAGGAAGAAAGTCTCTCACTATTAGTGCACCTGAAATAGAAAATTCCAAATACTGCGTTATATTTAATGTTACTGGAATCCGTGTTTTGAGGCAGCGTTTCGTATATGAAGCTCTTTACTACACCGCTTTCGACATGAAAATGCTATTTGACATAAAAATTTCCTACTTTTATTGATTTTCAATTGAAATATTATACAGTACAAAGAAATACAAAAGTCACCAAACAGCAACAGACCGGTTGGTCCCTACGAGGCTGTCTGTTTAAGGAGACGGGTTAAAAGATGTAAGAAAATTTAAAGACAAGTAAAAATTTTAAAACGAAGCAAAAAAAGGAGATTGAAAGAAAGGAGAGAAATTTAAAGATAGTAAGTGAAAATTTTAAAGCAAAGAGGAGAAAATACGAGTGAAAATTCTACAATACTTTTATGAGCTAACAAATATTGTCGTCATTTCTATCTGTCGTCTTCATGCGAGAAAGGAAAAAATCCTCATTGTCGGTTTGGACGATTTCTGTATGACTGTTTCTTGCTCAAATACTCGTATTAAGATATGAGAATAAAAACCCACTCTAATAGACAGAGTTTATTTCCACGACAGTTTCGACGCCCACTGGCATCCTCCTCGGGTGGATACAGAAACACAAATGAAACAAGACAAGAGGGAAAAACAGTTCAGGGATTAAATAATCTTGTTCCCTCTATTAAATTTAAATATGAATGGGAGAACGACAAACAATTACCTTTTCTAGATGTTTTGGTCATTAACGAAAGCGGAAAGCCCAATTTCACGGTCTATAGAAAACCTACTCATTGTAATTCGTACATTCATTATTTTTCATATCATGATGAAGGGGTTAAAAGCTCAATTATTTCTTCCATGTTTCTAAGAGCACTCAGGATTTGTAGCCCACATTTGCTGGATCCGGAAAATTCAAAGATTTGGAACATTTTTAAGGATTTAAAATATCCTGAGTGGTTTATCAGAAAGGCGTATTTTAAAGCCAGAAAATCTTTTTATGCCCCTCGGGAACCTTCAGTTAACCAAAAACAATATGTGAGTTTGCCTTACATTGCCGGCTTAGAAAGAGTAAAACCGTTGACGAAAGAATTTAAGTTTGCTTTGGCGTTCAAATATTCGTCTACCGTGAAAAGTAAATTGGTTAGGAATAACGTTGCAAAAGAGGAACAAGCCTGTGTCTACAGCATTCCCTGTAAAAGTTGTGATTTAGTATACGTGGGAGAAACTGGAAGAAATATTGAAACCCGTATCAAAGAACACAAATATGCCTTCAGAAGTTGTAATACTAATAATGCCATTTTTTATCACGCTAGCCAAAATAATCATGCTATAGATTGGGAATCAAGTAAGGTACTTTATAAATGTAATAATTATGTCAAAAGAAAAATAATAGAATCTGTGTGTATAGAAAAAGTAGATAATTTTAATTTGTGCGAAGGTACTTATAAGTTAGACCCTTTAATGAGATTCTTGGTCAATAAATCCCTTACGGAGTCGTGGGAACGTGTTCGAACCTATGTGTGAATTTCTTAAATGTCTCTGGATTGGAATGTTTCCTTACTCGCTTTTAGTAAATGTAATAATGGAAGTAATTAATGTGGAAATAAATATATGCAGTAATTATGTCAAAACATTAGGATCTGTATGTATAGAACAAGAAGATATTTTTAATTTGTGGAAATGTAGTTATAAGCTGACCCTGTAATAAAATGCCCTTCTGGTTTCGGGAGAACGATATCTAACCTAGGTGCGAATTTCTCAATGGTCTCTGGATTATTTCCTAATCGCCTTTTTCATTCGTTTTTCGGTTTATAATTTCTGTATAATAAACAACAATGTAATAACCAATGTAATAATAAATTTATAATTTCTGTAATTAATAATTATGCAATATTAAATGTAATAAATTTAATTATAAATGTAATAATTATGTAAAATAATAGAATCTGTATGTTTAGAACAGGAAGATAGTTTTAAAATTTGTGCGAATGTACTTAATGAAAATGCCCCTCCTGTCTCGAGAGAATGGAATCCAACCTAGGTGCGAATTTCTTAACGGTCGATCCCTGAACTGTTTTTCCCTCTTGTCTTGTTTCATTTGTGTTTCTGTATCCACCCGAGGAGGATGCCAGTGGGCGTCGAAACTGTCGTGGAAATAAACTCTGTCTATTAGAGTGGGTTTTTATTCTCATATTTTGACCTTCACGTAAAAAAGTGAAGTTTTTTGCATTTACTCGTATTAAGGTTTTTTCAAACTCCTCAAAACTCTTTATTTTTAGAGTCTTCTTCACAGTCGAAATAAGAATCTTTGACCAAATGAAAATTTACGTGCCAGAGGAGTAGTATAGCCGCAAAAGGGGAGAGTGCAAGAATGTTGCAGATTATTATGTAATGTTGCAAAGGGGGTGGGGGTTGGTGCAAAGGGGGGTGGGGGTTGGTGCAAAGGGGGGTGGGGTTGTTGCAAAGGGGGGTGGGGGGGAACTTGGAGGCGGCGTTATCCCCCAAGAGAAAGGAGGAGGAGAGAAAGGAGGAGATGTGTTCACCTGGCAAGAGCCAAGTGCATACTAAGACTTCCAGCCGGGCTGGCGTTGTTTTATAGGCTCCGAATCAGCCAGAATCAGCCAGTTGGCTGAGCCAAGGGGGGAGAGGTACACATGCAGGAGGTACACATGCAGTAGGTACACATGCTGAAGGTACACATACTGGAGGTACACACACATACGCACACATGCAGGAGTACACATGCAGTAGGTACACATGCTGGAGGTACACACATACGCACACATGCAGGAGTACACATGCTGGATGTACACATGCAGTACACATGCTGGAGGCAAACATGCAGGAGAGAGAGAGAGAGAGAGAGACACCTGAAGGAGGAAGATACATGCAGGAGAGAGAGAGAGAGAGAGAGAGACACCTGAAGGAGGGAGAGAGACACCTGAAGGACAGAGTGGAGTTCTCCCCCAATTTATTTTCGTTTCCCTAACCTAAGAGGCCACTAAGGGGTTTACCAAAGGGCCAGAAATAGAAGGAGCAGAGCTCCTTACTCGGCTGGAGCCGAGGGGGCATGGTTCTTCACCAGCTTCGCGATCTTTTATAATCCTCTATTCTGGCTGAGTTGCCAGATAGCGCAAGGTATTCAGTTGCCAGATAGCGCCATGTGTCCCATTAATCGTGTAACACATATATGACGGTTGTTATTCCAAATGTACTTGTATATATAATAAACTAATGAACCATATAAAATACCACAATATATATTTATATGGTTATTCAGTTTGAAGATTCAACCGTATAAAATAACACAAGCGCCTCTTTCATTACGTTTTAATAGAATTAACAAAGTTACCCTATTTCGTTAGACAGAAAACGAATTTTTATAAGGGTTACCCAACGAATTATGAGAGCATCACCGAATTAAAACTTTTATGGGTAACTATATCGACATAAGCTTATTATTGTAACGTTTGCTCCCAATATAAATTTTCCTAAATAACAGTAAAACCAATTAATTTATTAAATAATTATGAAACTTCATTTAAATAATTTACGATACAATTCCACCAAACGAGATGAAAACTTATGAAACATATAGCCTCATTCCTGCGACGAAAAAATGAAAAAATGACGAAAAATAAAGAAATTATTCATTTGGAATTGCCCAAGCCACTATAGCGGGGTCGGAGAATATCTGTTCTTTTAAGCATCTTATTTCTGCTTATTAAATAACTTTTTAGACACTTGATTTTTATTATAAATATTTAAGTCACGAATAACAGTGGGAAAAACGTCCGGAAAAGAAAATTATGAAACATCTCCTTCCAGACCACTCTTGATATATATATATATATAATAAACAACTCATGCACACACACACACACACACACACACACACACACACACACACACACACACACACGATGAAAGGCAGAAACTAAATCAGTTCGAATCGTGTCCCTAGAGACCTTTTTCGTTCGAATCGTGTCCCTAGAGACCTTTTTCGGGTCGATGGTTTAAGCTGTTCGAGCAGAAACCACCACAGACTCCAGATATTAATTTTATCATTGTTATTACTTCTACAAATATTTACGCGTATTTTGTATGGTGTCATATAGAAATATAATGATGAGATGCTTTTTTAAAATATAATTCGGTTATATTTCTTTATATCCTCGACCCTCAGCCTCCCTCATTTTACACTACGTTTTGGCAATTTCCAAAAGTTACCCAATAAATAATTCGTTACATATATATATATATATATATATATATATATGGCGCCTCGGTGGTGTAGTGGTTAGCGTCGCTGATTACGAATCCATCGGACCCGGGTTCGATACCCGACGGCAGCCGGCGCGCAGCAAAGCCCAGCTGTTCATCCTTCCACATAATAAAAGAAAGTGGTTGGTAGATAAATGGGTACCCTAGGAGGCCTAGTGGTCAAGACGCTGGGCTGCTGATGGGTCGTGGTTCGGAATCCACGTTAAACTGTAGGTCTAAGGTGGAGTGAAAAGCTTGACCTTCGTCAGAATGAACAATTCGGGCGGAAGCTAACCAAAGGTTAGCCCGACGCGGGCAACGGGTCACTCGCAAAGAGAATTTAATCATTGGTAAACTTCCTTCCAGACCACTCTTTCTATATATATATATATAGAAAGAGAGCGAGAGTTTTGTTCAATAAATAATAATCGAAAAAAACATCATAATGCACGATTTTCTATGTAGCAATACTAATTAACTATTTCTCGCCTACGGCGGTACAAGAACATAATACGTGCACTCGCTCGTAAATTAGACCTCCAGTTTAACATGGGTTCAGAAATACATCTCGTCGATGGGATTCGTTGCTTACTCTACCACATGGACTTTTATATGTAAGAGACCTAACCTAACCTACGAAATACATCTCGTCGGGGCCGATCCTAGAGCCATATATAGCAATGGAAATGAGCGCGATGTGTCGTTAAATACGTGATTTAAAATAACAGGACCATTTGACCCGAGGCAGTAGTATACCCGAAAAACATCGTAATGCACGATTTTTTCTATGTAGCAATAATAATTAACTCTTTCAAATACGTGATTTAAAATAACAGGACCATTTGACCCGAGGCAGTAGTATACCCGAAAAACATCGTAATGCACGATTTTTTCTATGTAGCAATAATAATTAACTCTTTCAAATACGTGATTTAAAATAACAGGACCATTTGACCCGAGGCAGTAGTATACCCGAAAAACATCGTAATGCACGATTTTTTCTATGTAGCAATAATGATTAACTCTTTCAAATACGTGATTTAAAATAACAGGATCATTTAACCCGAGGCAGTAGTATGCCCGAAAAACATCGTATAACCTAACTATAATTTACAACTATAGTTTACCTTGACTTTCATATGCTTCTATCCTGTTTTATTAATAAAGATTTTTAACTTTTAATAACGTATGAATAAAGATTTTTAACATTTAATTTTATTTTAGTATTTATTCATGCCACGCCGCCTTAGACCACAGCTTAACGTTGAAACCGAATGTTCTTTTTAAAATATAATTAGGATATAATTTCTTTATTATAAAATAAGTTAACAATTATGTTAACAAACAATACTAATGATTTGTAAGTAAAAAATATAATATAAGGGACTACCATAGAAATGTAAGTGCCTATAATTCGATTTTCTATATATGTTACTCGTCCGGTCTCGTTATAGCGGATTGGTACACGTCATAGCTCCACCCAGCTACATCGGCAGCCAATCACTACGAACATCTGGTCTTTTGGGCGGAGCTTGGCGAATGTGCATATAAAAGGGGATATTTTCAGTTGGGAGTAACAGTAGCTATTTTCGCATCAGTGAATAATCATTCCTCAACCATGGACCTGTACGTCTCCCCAGACTTGTATGAAGAACGTGATACTGCAGCATTAACCACAATTAGTCTTTTCAATGCGACTGATTGTGGCGAACTATTTTCGACGCAAACCGTAGAAGATATTTGCAGTGACGCTCCTTACAATCCGACGCAAGGGACTACCATAGAAATGTAAGTGTCCATAATTCGATTTTATATATATACGGAGAGTTGTAGTATTTCGTCAAATAGATACTAGTCAAAAATGTCAATCAATGTTATTTCCCCAACATGCTAAAATCGAAATTGGTAATCGAACCAAAGATATCTTCACATAATGGGGATCTGTCTGTCTGTCTGTATACTCTGTATATGTTTTATTATTCCTTTAAGGTCCGACGAGGATTTGACACGTGTTATACAATCTTTTGAAGAACCTCGGAATATGGATGATATACTGATCAGTCAGCAGTGTCACACATCCTCCACCATGGACCTGTACGTCTCCCCAGACTTGTATGAAGAACGTGATACTGCAGCATTAACCACAATTAGTCTTTTCAATGCGACTGATTGTGGCGAACTATTTTCAACGCAAACCGTAGAAGATATTTGCAGTGACGCTCCTTACAACCCGACGCAAGGGACTACCATAGAAATGTAAGTGTCTATAATTAGAATTTTATATATATATATATGGAGAGTTGTAGTATCTCGTCAAATAGATACTCGCCAAAAATGTCAATCAGTGTTATTTCCCCATTATGCTAAAATCGAAATTTTTATGGCGTTCACTCCTCGAACCAAAGATATCTTCACATAATGGGGATCTGTCTGTCTGTATACTCTGTATATGTTTTCATTATTCCTTTAAGGTCCGATGAGGATTTGACACGAGTTATACAATCTTTTGAAGAATCTCGGAATAGGGAGGGTATACTGATCAGTCAACAATGTCACACCGAAATAATGTAAGTGTTTTTCGATCTTTTTGGGATAAGAAGACACAATATATTTTCATAAATTTATTAAATGAAAGAAATCAGTACAATAAACGAATATACCGTTACAAATATACGAACAAAAACATTATAATATACAACGAGCACGTACAATTGGAAAACGGTTTTTTATCTGTCTGCATACCACTTCATCGTTTCGGTGAGTGTGACACGGGTCAAATAAATTTAAAAAATTTATAAATTCTTTATCATTTGACATATGCATGAGAAATGAGACACAGTACATTCCGCAAACATTAGTAAAATATCCCTGCATACGAAATGGGTTCCATACAACTTCGGGAATATGTAACTGAGCGAGAAATTTTACAATAATAGGGTCACTCCAGGGTTGAGTACCGAGTGAATCAAAATAGTACAGGCGCTGTCTATTTTTAAAATAGACAGCGATCCAGTGAATCCCTTCATTACCGATGATGTCTGTGTTCACAATAAGACTACCGCATTCTCGCGTACTTGGCAAACTCAATGTTTCATTCTTCGCAAACACGCCGATAAATTTGGAACGTGTGACTCGCTCCATTACTTTCTGAAGTGTATTAGCATCCATTTTAAAAGTCAGTGATAACGCTTCTAAATCTATCTACTTCTATTAGGGCTTGCGATTCGAGATATACTAGTACACTAATAGGAGCGTCTATAGCCTTGGCGAATTCCAGCCGCACTGAGATGTTACCGCTCTGCTGTGGTGTTAAATGGGTATTTACGCTAGCAGATAAGTCAGGTGTAATGTCAAACGGATAAAGGTTAAATTGATCAATGAATTCTTCCTGCGTTACCCCATTACCAAGCTCATCACAATCACCTGCAATATGGGTCAGATTACTATAGGCTCTGGCACAAAGAGGTAACACAGCGTCTGATGAATAGTCCGTACCCATTGTTCCACCCAAAGCAGTGCCATTAACGTATAGAGTTATATTTTTAAGTCCGAAATTCTCGAATTTAAAGGCACTCTTTTTATATTTTCCATTCACCGAAGCGTGGTCCTGCATGCCGATTAATATCCTTTTAGGAAGATTTCCCAGGGCAATGTTTTCTATCTGCTTCGATGCCAACCCTGCAGGAACCGTATATAGTTTGATCTGCACTCTGTTAATAGGATATTTCACTGTAGCGTTTAGTAAATTTTTCTCAATTTCTAGTTGTTTTGGTGAACTTAATTTCACTCGCCGTACGCGGAGGTATGTGTCCATAATGTGAACCACAACGGACTTTGCACCCTCTTCTTGATTCGCATCCAGATTTAAGCAGATCTCAGGACTCGTGCGGGTGAGCTTTATTTTCATATCCACCCCGTTCACAAGCAACTTCTCCTGGAAAGTGAAATCTGTGTGCAACCGTCCAAACACTCGTATATTTTCTTTTTAGAATTTTTAAATTTGTCCTTTATACTATTTTCATCTTTAGTTTGATAATATCCCTCCGCACTTAAAAAGGTAGCCTTCGCTTCTTTGGAAAAGTTGAGGACATTTTCCAGATAGGCTCGTAGATGATAGTACCCCGTGCCTGCCGATATGTTGGTCTGATTTAAATATACGTCACACTGGTTGAATATGGAGTGCAGAAAGTTTGTTTCAGGGTATACAGCATATTTGTCATCGCAGACCGTTCCATCAGAATGGGCTATACATAGCTTAGTGTACATGTGCACACAGCTTGGATCAAAAAAGTAATGGCCTGAGCTGGGTATCACGAATTCTATAGGTGCACTCGGGGAACTAATTGTGTTTAAAGGGTTAATTGCAATAAAGTCACTGTGCTCAATAGAAACTTGGGTTGGCGGGAGCTCAAAAAAGGACAGCTCCGATTTACAGCATTGTGAACTACATGGGTGGATGAAGCGTGACATGGCGAAATAGTGACTCCTCTCTCGACAAGTGGTAAACAAACTATGATTCATGAGATCAATATCCTTAGCTTATATCAGTCAAAAAAGTGGTCAACCATAGGTTTCATTCGCTTACAGCATTTCTTTTTTGATAGCCTTTTACGTTTAATACCACGTGACCCCTTCTTCTTCTTCCGGGGAGCCCTCTTCTTCTTCCCGCCACCACGCATTTTTCTCTTTGCATCTTTGATGATTTCGTTCCGTGTACGCTTTAAATGTTTTTTTAGAGCTTCTTTAGGTTTAGCCCCGGCCAATATGTCTTCTGCAGTGTTAAGGCCTGATTGTAGCGCTTTCCTTCCAAGGTATCTGGCACCCCTCTTCAGCAAAGGAACAGCCGTACGTAGTATGGATGAAAAAATGGATCCAAGTCCACTACCGCGCTGGTATCGCATCCCTCGATAGACGGTGAAAGGCTTTCTATCCATTATAACTCAGTGCGTCGAAAGTGTAGCTTCACTGTTAAGCTCCCGTTACCGAATGGGAAGTTTTCGCCCTCAATCGTTCTTATATATATTGTGATATTGGTTATTAAATTAGTTGCGACATTCACATAATGGGGTCTGTCATATGTAATACTCAAACTCCTTCCTCTATGGTTGGGGATGTGAGCAATGCGCAGCAGGCGTGCCTGGGTATCCCCAACAAACTGGTGCTCCACTATATTACTGTAAATATAGCACATGTCTGGGGACCTTTCAGCCAATTTCTCCATCTTCAATTGATACATTAATCTGGACAAGTTATACTGTGTCTCGTGAAATGTGTCTCTTTGGAAGGCTGCGCTATATCGGCCGTTGGTTAGAATTTTGAACTTTCTATGTTCTTTAAGACATCTGTTAGTCTTTGATTTTAGGATTAGTGTATGTGCAGGGTTGTTTACGATTTCATATACTAAATCATTCGTAAGGTTTGAGTTTCTTAAACTTACGTTTAAGCCTCTCACAACATCCTCGGCCGAACCATATTGACCCGGCCCTAGTCTTACTTCTGTACTGTAATACCGTGCAATCTTAGTCCGAGCGATGCGCATAGTTTCATCCATAGCTACCCCAGCTTTTTCACACTCGTCAATGTCTCTAAGAATCGTAAAAACGGTTTCTTTATGTTCAATATTTAAAAAGACGGTGTCCAGCTGAATTTCGCATATCCCCACCTCATACGAATCACGACCCAATTCAATGTGCCCATGGAGTTCTGTTACAAAGTTGGCTAGCGTGTTGTTAGGGTGTACAGACAGGGACGAGGAGGACGGGAGTGTGACGTAGAAATGGTTAGGAGCCATGTTGCATACTATTTAAGCTTCATTATTGCATCAGCTTTTATATAGGTGTTGAAGCTTTCTGGGTACCCTAGCCATTTCACCAGGTACATTTTTCTCCTTCCTGAACCTTTGCTTCCTAAAATTTTCTCAATTTTAAACACATTTTTTTCTAAATTAAACGCAACTTTCTGCAATTCCTCGCGGTAAAAGCCTCCTGAGATTTCTTCCCCATTCAAATCTTCAATGTAATACATCATTATCACACCTTTAGGTCTCACAGCCCTAACTTTAAAAATCTCGCGTGTCCATCCTTGCTCAAAACCCTTTGCGAATTTATTCCCCGAACGCGACAGCCTTACATAATCATTGATTTTGAAGCGCACAGAGTGTGGTGGTGGTGGTGGTGGTCCATCTCTTCTCGGGAGCGTACCTCTTTCTAAAACTTCGTTAGGTGTTGCCCCAATCGTGCGATGGTGTGAGCGGTTTGTAGGATGATGCCAATGATTCCAGAATGTCTAGAAATCTGTATGTGTTTTTATGTGTAAAATAACGGGCATGTGTTCCTTTATGGTGCGCTGAACTCTTTCAGCTAAAGAGCCTTATGTATAGAATTGGTTGTGTAATAGCTGATATTAAACTCTGGTCAACATATTCTGAAAAGCACGGCCTATAAACTCCTTCCCCATATCCGTACAAAAATAGCCAGGAACCCTGTTTTCTTTTAACATTAGCGTTTTGGTGGCTTTAGCAACTGTTTTAGGTGATTTATTTTTCAGAGGAACTAGCCACAGATTCTAGAGAATACGTCTATTATGAATAGAATGTAGCCGGTAACCATCGTTATACACAGAATATATTTGCATGTCTGTTAAATCTGCTTGCCAAATAGAATCACTCGAGGAAGCCGTTGTCTTGCTGTTTTAAACCTTTTTCTCACAGGCTTATGAAGCGTATAAGCGTCCTGCTCCCTCAAAAATCTTTCAACATCTTTTTTCCTACTCCGTAAACACTTCTGTACAGTCTATCTACGCCGCCGTAAGAGGATGGGGTAGAAATGTCATAATAACGTTTAGTTAATACGTTAGCCATTTGCGTATTTAGAGGCACGTGGGTAGGGTTGGTTTAACCTCTTCTTGCTCCTCTTCAAAGGTGTTACCGCAGGGGGTGACGGCGCCTTCAATTGTGTCACAGACGTTGCGTGTTCCAAGTCTTTTAACCTGTTCAGATTTCCTATCAACGTTTTAGGGACATTTATTTGTTGTAGTCTTGCTTTAATATGCTTCCATCCTGATGGTGATGGCCTATCCCACTTTCTCACCAGATCATGGACAATGTCTACGATATTCGATCCCTGTACCTTTGATCCTTCCACAATGATCTCCCTGTATCGGTCCATTGTATGGCGGGATCCTCATTCAATAGATTATAAAGACTTAAGCCTTTACTCCTCAATGTAAGTGGGAGGGTATTTTTTAATACATGTTCGATATGTTGTGTGGCTAATCTTTTTGGTTGATCAGCTGTATCGTCGGGTACAGGTCCTATGTCGCCATCGTCCCCCGTGCTGTGCCTAATAACCACAGGAATCTCCGTAGGGCTCTTATAATTTTCGTACTCGTGAAGAAATTTCTGCAGAGCTTCTTGGTATAAGATTCTTTTCTCATCAGGTGTTTTTTCACTGTTTAATAGGGCTAACAATTCGCTTTCCATTCTTTTAAGTCTGCTTTTACGGGGATCTAGATCCGTGTCTCTTTGCAGTGAAGCGTACACCTCGTGGGGAATCACTACCACTTTCTTCATTATATTAATCTAGTCAGTAAAGGGCCCAAAACTGAAAATAAGATGGGGAGAAATGACCCTCCTGTTTGCACAATAACTCGTTTTTTTCGCTACAGTTTGGCTTTTACGAGCGAGTGCACGTATTATGTTCTTGTAGCGGCGTAGGCGAGCCTTCTGATGGGTTTTCATTGATACATTGCAATTTATAACGTTAAGACAGATTTCACAGATGCATTTTAAAAAGTCGGCATCGATATTTTTAATAAACATCTGCTGCATTGCCCGGGCAGTCGATGATAGATTTTTATTAATTCACGGTATTTCTTTAGTCTCTTTGTCATTCTGGAATATACACCGTTTCAGGCTCGTTTGGAAATATATTCGTTCGCAGAAGCACTCTAAACGTGTTTCGCGGATGAAGGTCGCAAAGCAAATATCCGTAACGCGTGCTTGTAGCTTCTTTATAAACTTCCAAAAACTCCTTACGCTGATTCGGGAACATTTGATTGGCTAATACCCCAATTTGTGATACATCTCTACGTTGCGCGAATAAGACTAGATATTGCGTATTTAACGACACATCGCGCATGTATCTATTTTTGAAAAATAGATTCTGATTGATGAAGAACACGCTTATGTTAAGATGGTGGGAGTATACTGTAAATGTCTCGGCAAACGTTTTATCCATCTCCAACATGAGATCGTCAATTACAATGATTGTATGTTCAGTTCCCTTTAGCGAATTAACGTCATATACACCTTTGTGGAACAAAATATCATCTTGGTACTCGTTGAACACTGATTGATACGTCGAATAGCACCATATAACTTTATGCACAAATTTCGAGAACATCTCGCCCTTTTCTTTAATGATTTTAAGCATAAACACAGTTTTACCACATCCTGTAGGTCCAGATATAATACATGTGGATGGGCTCGTGAATCTGAATTTTTCTACAGAGTCCATTTCTAACACGTCACACTCCTAAGTGGGTCATTTACAAAATATTACAAATTTTGAGTGCTGATCCTTATATTTCTTCTCCCACAGAACCGACGATGAGGTAGAGCACCCTATCATTACGGATGACGACGACAGTGTAGTTGTGATCTCCTCCCCTGAACCCTCACCAGCGATACAGGTTGCACGTCCAAAGCGGAGGTATGAGAACCCCACATCAGGTATAAAGCGACCGAAATACGTCTGTTGCAGCAGACCCCCAACCCTCAACCTCTTACGCAACAACCTCCCCAGCAGCACCTAATATACCCCCTTATTCCGCCCCCCGTTCTGTTAAGTCTACAATAATAGATCCCCAACCCTCCTACGCAACAGGGCCCCCATCAGCAGCACCTAATATATCCACTAATTCCGCCCCCCGTTCTGTTGAGGATGTTATACGTGAATTGGTGCGATCGCGCAGCCCCCACCCCAGCCTTGACTAGAAATCGGTATAGAGTCAGGGTCGACCCTAGAGCATGTATAGCAATGGATTGAGCGCGGGATACGCAGGGTTGTAGAGCATATTATAGAGTTTGCTCTTCAGAATCGCGACGAGCGTGAGTCAGGACGAGTCTGTCCTTTGGATTCGGGTCAGATGACGGTGATGTAGACGATTATTGGGTGATAGTACCGTTTAGACGTTTGGCTGCTGAAGATGTAGAATATATATTAGGGCGTATAATGCAAGCCGTCCAAAGTAGTATAGCCTTCAATATGGACAACTTCACGGTAAATATTGACCGTGTATTCCGTGTTGCGGGTCATAGTGCCATACCGTACACTCTTAACTTCAATTCTCCAACTATTTACCGAAGGCATATAAACGTCGATCGTGGTTGCGGCTTTATAGCAGTACTCTTAGCACGTATGTTTACTGTACAAAATACACGGACTCAAAAAATTTGGCTGCCTACGATCGTTGAGCGTGCCCGTAAACTAGCTGTAGACTGTGAACTTGAATTTGACTGTAATATGGGTCCTGAAGAGCTGAGAAAGGTAGAACAGGAAATGAATGTGCGCATAGTTGTATTTGGTTTGGATGATCGCCGCCGGACTGTGTATGTTTTTAAAAGCTGTGTGAGAGATCGTACAAGGCCCCTACTTATTTTAGGATTGTCAGGGACAACGTATCTCCCCATCCGTAATATAAGGGGGCTTTACGCGAGTTATGACAAAAGTCGAAAATATGGGAGACATCATGATTTGTGTAAGGGGTGCCTCGAGTTTGCGGATGATATAGTGAGACATTGTAAAGAATGTCACATGGTATGTGAGCAGTGTAAAAGCACCAAATGTGAAAGCCGTGTAGTTGAGAAGAGAGACTGTGATGTGTGTAGACGCACATTTTTCAATAATAGCTGCTTTGATCTCCATAAATCAATTGGTACGTGCAGGAAAATGAGAATCTGTGAATGTGGTATGTTTCACACAATGGATAATTGGGGAAAATTTAAGCACAAGTGCGACGTAATTCACTGTCCTACATGCCAGGAGGAATATAAGGCGGATGGAGTAAAGCATGTGTGTTATATGAAAGATGCTAAGCCTAAAAATAACCCTTGTATAACTGTGTACTACGATATAGAAACATATACGAACGCTGAAACCAAAGAGGTAATTCCACATTTACTTGTGAGCCAGACCATCTGTGATGAGTGTATGGGTATCGAATGTGACGAGTGCCCCAAATGCGGTAAACGGACAAACGTTTTTAAAACGAATGTCAGCGATAGTCCTGTGAAACTATTTGTGTCCTATATTGTCAAGTTAGCCGACAAGTTCAAAAAAATGACTGTGTATATTCTCGCCCATAACGGGGCAAAGTTTGACACGCAGTTCCTTTATAAGGAGTTGCTTGAACACGAATCCTCTGAGATATTTACAGGTGATCCATTGAAAAGAGGCAACAAATTAATACAGATGCAGATAAGAGGCAATGTACAATTTAAAGATACTTTATTATTCACACCTTGTAAATTAGCAAAGCTACCCAAGGTGATGGGAGTAGCAGCTGAAGTTTCCAAAGGATACTTCCCATACACTTTCCTCACCAGCGAGACTTTAAACTACGTAGGCCCACCACCCCCCAAACATTATTTTGACTGCATGGATGAACGTGAAGACTTTGATCGATACTACGACAGTTTTAATGAAAGTAACCCTTATAATATAGCTGATGAATGTGAGCGTTATTGCGTGAATGATGTGCGCGTGCTTAGAGTATGTTTCCAGGCCTTTAGAAGTATGTACATAGCCCGTTTCAAATGCGATCCACTGCAAGTCGCAACCACCATCGCATCATTATGTTTTACGGTGTTCAAGAATAACTTCATGCCTAAAGACACCTTAGCCATTATTCACCGAAACAACCCCCGCAGTTACGGACACAAGGCTATTTACTGGCTCATACACCTGCAGCAACAAACAGGTGTATACATAAAGCACGCCCGCAACACGGGTGAAGTACCCATTAAGATTAATGGACGTGTTTTTTGGGTTGATGGGTTAAGTGAAAACCGTGTCACTGGTGTGAAGACTGTGTATTCCTTTAATGGATGCTGGTGGCATGGATGCCCCCGCCCTGAGTGCGGTATCGTCGGAGATATCCACGGTAGATCTCCTGCCGACTGTCTTGCAGGGACCCGCACCCGCGATCAACTTATAGGATCACAGTTCACTCACAAAGTCTTGTGGGAGCATGAATATGATGCACGGATGGAGACAGACGATGTATACCGTGAGGAAATAAAAACGATCAAGCGTTCAATGGTGCTGGACCCTCTCAAATGTGGTGATAGCTTGTTTGGAGGACGTACAAATCCATTCAGACTATACTTTCCACCTACGGTGGGCGTGAAGCTCCATTACTACGATTTCTGTTCTTTATACCCATACGTGATGAAGAGCCATCCGTACCCCGTGGGCGCTCCTGAGAAACTGGTGGGACCTAGCATACCCTCCATCAATGAATTTTCAAAAAATTTGAATGATCATTACTTTGGGCTCTCTTTCGTAGACGTACTCCCCCCACGCAATTTATGGATGCCGATCTTACCTGTCGTTATCGACGACAAGCTCATGTTTCCCCTGTGCGTGAAGTGCGCGGAAGAGGATAACGGCGAATGTAACCATATACCCCACCAGCGTAAGATCAGAGGCGTATATACAAGTCCTGAGCTGGCCCTAGCCGTACGCCATGGTTATAGAATACTGAAGATACACGAGGTGTGGAGGTTTCAGAAGCTCCCCAACCTTTTCACACCATATATAAACGCCTTTTTGAAGGATAAGGTTGAAGCATCAGGGTATCCGCGAGGAGTTGATACCGAAGATGAAAAGTCTGCCTATATTCAACGTTACCGCGACCGCGAAGGTATACAACTTGATCGTGTCCAAATTGTAAAGAATCCTGGCAAGCGCTTTAGTGCAAAATTGTGTCTAAACAGTCTATGGGGAAAATTTGCGCAGAATACCGGCAGAGGGAACATTCATTTGGCACAAAGTTATAGCGATGTCTGGGATTATGCCAATGCCCCCGATAAAGAGGTCATGGAGATCGTGAATGTAGGTAATACTTACGTGATAAAGTACAACAACACTGAATTTGCCACAGATACCTCAAGGGTTACAAACATACCTGTGGCGAGCTTCACAACAGCCTACGCCCGTATAAAACTTTGGGGTCTATTGCATTCTCTTGGGCGGAGAGTATTGTATGCCGATACAGATAGCGTGATATTCACAGAGAGGGAGGGTGATTACATGCCCGCTATTGGGGAGTTCCTCGGCGAGCTCACTGATGAGATCAAGGATGAGTATGGGGACGACGCATACGCCGACTCTTTTATCTCAACAGGACCTAAGACTTATGGGGTACGGGTCAGGGTAGGGGAGGAAATGAAATATATCGTGAAGGCAAAGGGTATTACGCTCAACCATGCGAATCGGGAGGTTGTTAACTTTGAGTCGTTGAAGGATCTAGTATGTTTGGATGAACAACCTCACCAACTAATTGTAGGCACCCACAATTTTCGGGCGCAGAAGCTGGGAGGCGTGAAGGAACTTAGGGGTACGATGGTGTGCCGTAACACCTATAGGAAACGTTACCAGTTACCTGGTACCTATGATACCGTACCCTTTGGATACCAATGATGCTTCTAACTCACACGTCTTGTATATAATCGTATCTATTTGTAAATATATATATATATATATATATTATATATATATATATATATAATATATATATATATAACTTGAATATCTCGTTTATTAAATCGTATTTGTAAATATATATAACTTGAATATCTCGTTTATTAAATAAATCATGTTTCAAATAGCGTTTCACTTTCTCCTTTGTGTGTGTGTGTGTGTGTGTGTGTGTGTGTGTGTGTGTGTGTAGGTGAAAGTTCTAAGCTCCGCCCACTGTAAGACGTGAGTCATGCTACTATCTGGGAGTCCCTGCGTGGTCAGTCGACCGCAGTAAGCCCGAGAGATCAGACGTGTATTCAGATCAGACGTGTATTCAAATGGCTACCTTTAATATTGCTTGTACAACGTTTACGAAATGGTATTCAGTAAAGTGCCAGGATGTGGTGGATACCGAAAAACTTCCTATTCATCCCTCCTATGCCTCTTTTAAAACACATTGGATTGTGCGAAGTTCCAAGATGTACAAATACTCTACGGATGTTCTGGTGAGACCGTTGAAGGCTTTCGTTGCACAGACGATGTGCTGAAGTATACTGCAGAGCTAAACTTTATAAAGTCTCACATACACCGTGAAGTAAAAGAAACAACGCGTGCAGAAGAGAAGCAGCAGGTATGGATAATGAGTCTTGCTGATGGGTGGTGTGACAAGCGGTATTACGTCATGCTACACCATGTCGATTACTCATACCCTACGACTGGAAATGTGAATCTCGTGATCATGGACAATCTTAAGTATTTTTATCACTATATTAACGTATATCATGATGAGGTTCGTAGTGAGGTTGTGGCTAGTGCCCTGCGTGAATTTTTAACAGAGTTTAGAGACGAGTATCGTTTGATGGGCAGAAAGGAAAAATATGAACATATGTTCCTCTCAAATAGTGCGCCGGAGTGTGGAGATGTT
Organism: Bathynomus jamesi; assembly: GCA_023014485.1. Taxonomy (NCBI): domain Eukaryota; kingdom Metazoa; phylum Arthropoda; class Malacostraca; order Isopoda; family Cirolanidae; genus Bathynomus; species Bathynomus jamesi. The sequence goes on from JAJOZX010001114.1 coordinate 382,261, forward strand.
TAGTAAAATGTTCCTAGTTCTTATCCAAAGTCTGGTGCGTAGGCTGGTAGTGATATTCTTGTACCGGTACAACAATTCGACTCGCGGAACAAGCCCATTCACGTATCATCGAGTCAGCCGCCCGTCGAACCATTCCTGCCTGTGCCTCACACGGCTCATAGTTATCTCAGAGCTTGAGCCGAGTGGACGTGCGCTCTCGAATACGATGGAACTTCCTTTGAGCAGCATTCTCAACGCCTCGTACGATGTGTCCGTGACGAAATCGTTGCGCGTGTTCAGGCGTAATTCCGGTACCATTAGCTATGTACTGGAAACGGAATGTAGACCGACAAACAAACGGGTTTATTTAAGTATCGAGGAGATGAATAGAATCTTTGTGATAGTTGAGAAGTGGAGTGAAGATCGTTATAAAATACCTGCTAACGTAGGTACAAGAAGAGAGCAGATTAGTGACGCACCCTCATACGCCGTTGTATGTACGTTGTGTATAAATAACGATCGGCCGTGCATTGATATACGGCTGATGTGGAAGAATGCTTCTGATAATAACGCTCTTATTCCTACGCGAAACCGTTTCATCCTCGACAGAATGTTTGAAATCGTCGGATTCCGTAAACTGAAACCTATATTAGACGCGCGTGTTACGGATATGTTTTATTTTGATACAGTACTTGAATACGCATACACTGCTCTGCTCGATGGGTTTACCGAGTGTAGGGCTGGTGAGAATGGTCTAGTGCTGGATGTTTATTTAAAAAGTTTAGACTCTTTGAAATACCATGAACTTTGGTACAAAGCAATTGATCGGTACAAGGCTGAGCTCACCTACACCGTTCACCCTGAAGAACTATTTCTTTATATAACGCGCAGTTGTCGTAACGATTTAGAAGATTATTTCAATTGCCGCTATGTTGAGTGAGTTCACGATTGAAAAGCTCGAGTCGGTAGAAATAAACCCTCGATTGGAAAAGCGTTCTTATAAACTTGTGTTTAATAATGTAGCTAACGATGAACTCTTTGTGCGTGCTTTTGATTGTATTCTAGACGTGTTTAAAGATGACTTACCAACCGGTTGTAAAGTGGGAACAAAAATAGTACTGAACGATATGAAAGCCCTTCATATCGAATACAGGTTTCCCTATACTTTAAGCGGTGAAATATTATTAAGCCGCATATACTGCGTAATGCAGAGCAATAATGATGTAATTGTAAACTCGATTAAGACCGAGTTTAGTATTTTGAAAAAAAAGTGAATTGTATATATATATTTTGCTTGACATTTCCCCGATTATACGCATATTTCTATTGATTTGTGTATATATATATATATATTTTGCTTGATATTTCTCCTGTATATGTACATATATTGAAGTGTATATGAAATGTATATATTTTATATATATTGTGTGTGTGTGTGATATTTCTCCTGTACTGTTATGTACATATTTCTATTGAAGTGTATATGAAATGTATATTTTATTTTATATATCACCATAATTGTGTGTGTGTGTATATTTCTCCTGTACTGTTATGTACATATTTCTATTGAAGTGTATATGAAATGTATATTTTATTTTATATATATATATCCATAATTGTGTTGTATATATTTCTGTTATACGCATATTCCTCAAATGTATATTTATTTTCTATATATTTATAATAAAAAGAATGATGCAATGTGTTTATTGTTATGCCTTCTACTACCGGTATTCGAAATATAATAATGTATACAACAGGTATCTGGCAATATTTAAGCCTTCTAAGCCAACTGGCTGATTAGGAGTCTATAATAGTGTATACAATGGTATCTGGCAACTCTGTCTTCGAATACATGGCGCTATCTGCAACTCATTTACAGCCAACTGGCTGATTAGGCGTATATAATAATAATGTATACAATAATACTGCTAAAAAGAGGTATCTGGCAGCCAATTACAGCCAACTGGCTGATTAGGAGTCTATAATAATGTATACAATGGTATCGCGGTATCTGGCAACTCAAGCCATTTACGCCAATGGCTGATTAGGAGCCTATAAAAACAACGCCAACTCGCTGAAGTCTTAATGTGCACTTGGCTCCTGCCAGGTGAACACCTCTCCTCCTTTTCTCCTCCTCCTCCTTTCTCTTGGGGGATAACGCCGCCTCCAAGTTTTCCCCCCACCCCCTTTGCAAACAACCCCCTTCCCCCCTTTGCAACAACCCTCACCCCCTTGCAACAACCCCACCCCCCTTTGCAACATTACATAATAACCTGCAACATTCTTGCACTCTCCCCTTTTGCGGCTATACTACTCAGAGGTATTAAAAGGTTTTGAGGTAATTGCAGTTGTAACTGTGAGGTGCCTACATATTCCGTGTCATTATACAGTAGGTTTTGCGTCAAAGATTAAAGAGTTTGAGGTTTGGGTGATAACGCTTACAAATATATATTTAAAAAATTAATTACCCTGATCTGAATATATTATTATCCTCCATCCATGAGTCGGTTCGGTTTGCATTATCCTCCTAACACTAATTTTTTTATATAATGTTGGTTTGGTTATGGTACTTTATTTTCCTTCCATTATAAAAAAAATTAGTGTTGGGATTAGGTTAGGTTAGGTTAGGTTTGGTTAGGTTAGGTTAGGTTAGGTTAGGTTAAAAACAGCCCGCCGCAGGCGTTAGCCGTAGTTAGCCGGCTTCAAGTTAGGTTAGGTTAGGTTAGGTTAGCTTTCATGCCCTTTCACGATTAAAAATTAAAAGTGTTTTGCTAACGTACTTTATTTTCCTTCCATTATAAAAAAAAATTAGTGTTGGGAGGATAATGCAAAAGTACCCATGAGTCTTCTCACGTTTTTACTGAGTCTCATAATTACAATGAATCAATCACATTCAGGAATACCGATGAACAAAATTGTGTGTGTGTATATATATATATATATGTATGTATATATATATATATATATATATATCCCCGCCTGGTATCCGGAAAAAATCCCCCGGAGGAAAAAAATCCCCCGGCGGAAAAATTCCCCGGAGGAAAAAATCCCCGGCGGAAAAAAAAACCCGAGTAAAGCATCCCCCGAGGAAAAAAATCCCCCCATCTAAATCCCCATCCCCTATCTCAATTTTTATTCAGTTAAACTTTGCCCCCCCCCCCCCATCTAAATCCCCCATCCCCTATCTCAATTTTATTTCAGTAAACATTGCCCCTAAACGACGCAGTCAGAATCTTCTAGAAATACGAAATTAATTATAAATTATATATTAAAATCAATATAAATTTGCTTAAAGTTGGTTAAGTTTTATTATGAAATATTTAAATGGAATATAAAATATTTCGCTCACAGAAAATAGTTAATTATAGTTTTAGTAATTAATAAGTAAGTTTGTTTGTTGGTTACAAGACAAGTAAATTTCTACGTAGGTTACATTTCTTCTACTATCTAAATTTTTATTTCAGTTAAACTTTGCCCATCATGGAGTTTGTAAAGTCAAATAAAGGGGAATTTAAATTGTGGTTTTGAAGGCTACGTCTATGTAAGCAAAAGGACTTAGCAAATCATGTTGTAGCTTATGAGTGTGTACAGCGTCGTGCCAATGCGCAATGCAAAGCTAGGCTTAAAGGAAAGATAATGAAATGTTGGAAGAGTGAATATTCATACGCATGCGCCTGATCCAAGTAATATGCAAACTCTCAGTGCTTTGCAAAACATGAAAGCGAAAGCGAAAGATACGCATGACACCCCTCAGCAGATAATTTCACAAGAAATTGAAGGGATTGATGAAGGGGCAGCAGCAAATCTGCCAACAATAAGGTATTTAAAAAGAAATCTGAGGCAGTGTAGGCAAAGGAGCCAAAATTCAATTCCACTACCGCTAAATACTAAGGATCTCTCCATCCCAGATGAATTCAAGGTTACGAAAAGTAATGAAAACTTTCTCTTGTATGACTCTGGTACTGAAGGTCCCAGAATTTTATGTTTCGGCACTTGGAAGAATTTGTCTATATTGAGTTCATAAGAATTGGTTTATGGATGGAACTTTCAGCGTAACACCCTCTTTGTTTGCGCAAGTATACACCATACATGCTTTAGTTAATGGAACTATGACGCCTTGTATATATTCTCTTTTACCTAACAAAACTGAAGCCACCTATACACTAGTGCTTAATGAAATTAAAAGTTTGAATGGAAATTTAAACCCAGATAGCATTATGGTCGATTTTGAGAAAGCTATGCACCAAAGTATAAAATCGGTCTTCTCAGAAACCGAAGTTAAAGGATGCTTTTTTCATCTAAGCCAAAACATCTACAAGAAAATTCAGGAGCTGGCCTTTCACAATCATACGAAACAATCCTGATTTTGCTCTAAGAATGCGTATGATCTCAGCCTTAGCTTTTTGCCCCTCAGACAAAGTAATTGACGCATTTGAAACACTAGCTGAGGATTTCCCGAAGATGCAACATGTATCCTAAATTATTTCGAAGACACATACATTGGGAGACCAAATAGGAGGAACAGGAGGACCTCCAATATTTGACATCCAAACATGGAACATGCATACGAGAGTTCAAAACGAGCTCCCCAAAACTAACAATGCTATCGAAGGTTGGCATAGAAGTTTTCGGTCAAATATTAGATGTGCCCATCCAAATATTTGGGTATTCCTAAGAAGCATACAAAGGAGCAGGCACTACAAGAAGTTAGCATGCTACAGGTTTGCGCTGGTCATCCTCCAAAACCCCAGAAGAAGAAGTATAAAGATGCAGCGTCTCGAATTAGAAATATTATTAGCTCCTACGAAGATCGTTCCATTTTGGACTTTTTACGGGGCATAGCGTACAACCTTAGCTTTTAATATTGGCTCTTAAATGATTTTTAAATTATTTATATCTTACCTTAGTTTTAATATTGTTTTTTAAATAAAGCATATTTTTAAAGTGACATTAAATCTTTTTAATTTTGATTGCCTTTCTATCCTTTCTATCTTTATAAAATTTGGTCCAGGGGATTTTTTCCTCGGGAGGTTTTTTCCGGGGGGATGCTTTACTCGGGTTTTTTTTTCCTCCGGGGTATTTTTTCCTAGATCCATGCGCCTCGGTGGTGTAGTGGTTAGCGTCGCTGACTAAGAATCCATCGGCCCCGGGTTCGAGACCCGGTGAAGGCAGCCGGCGCGCAGCAAAACCCAGCTGTTCATCCTTCCACACAATAAAGAAAGTGGTTGGTAGATAAGTGGGTACCCTGGGTGGCCTAGTGGTTAAGACGCTGGGCTGCTGGTGGGGCGTGGTTCGGATTCCACGTTAAACTGTAGGTCTAAGGTGGAGTGAAAAGCTTGACCTTCATCAGAATGGACAATTCGGGCGGAAGCTAACCAAAGGTATATATATATATATATATATATATGATGCAAACCCACCAAAAAAAAAATTAATTCATTTCATGTGTTAATTGTGAAATTCATCCCATATATATATATATATATGTGTGTGTGTGTGTGTGTGTCTATTAATCCATGCATTCATAATTTATGTGGATGTACGAAGAGTTAAACACCTTCTCACAAAGAGCATCATTCCACCCACACGCCCGTTTCAGGGTACGAGCAGCTTGCAGCAGCATTGCCAAGCACAAAGTGGGTCAAAGTACTGACGAGGCTTCCGTATGTGGTTCATCATCGCTATAAGGACTGTTAGTCTAGTTCAAAGAACATCCATATCCGTATTCAATTTACTGCAATTTTTGTTAGTTTGTATTGCAGACGCCTCCCGTTATCAGCATTCCTGGAGCATGATTCTTTAAGAGCAAAATGCACGCCAAGTTTGTTTTTTCCCTATGGCAGCACAAATTTACCCGTATCAGTCAGTCATACTTTATATATATATATATATATATATATATATATATAACGTGGTTTTGGCTATAACATTATAAGACTGGACACGCGATTTTCGTAATACATATTATGTGAAGTTACGTCTCTTAACAGTCTAATTCATTGATAGCATGTTATAACGCCATGAATAAATGTTTGTTAACATGAAAGCTTCCATCTGTTCAACATTCATATTAATGATTTTATGTTGTCATTTATATATATATATATATATATATATATATATATTATATATATATATATATATATGGGAATGAACTCAGAATGGTCCCCTGAGTTTTTTATGATACACACAGACCGTGCATGGAACAAGGAACTCTTCTGGGATAATTAAATCCACTATAGTCCGAATAAGTAATGACAAACGACAAATACCATAGTTTTTTCTTTTTCATGATGCTAGCCCGACGTGGGCAACGGGTCACTCGCAAAGAGGTCCCAAATATAGCTTCCCTCACCAGCTATCTGCAAAGCAGACAGGATCCAGCTGTGTGGATCATAAAAACTCAGGGGACCATTCTGAGTTCATTCCCATCTTGAAACGGACATGTTATGTGTCTTGAAAAGTGGACGCTCAATTCTGCCATTGAGGTTTTAGTTTTGGTTTTTGGCTAAAAATATATAGTTACCCCTTTTTTCTGATGTATTCAATCTGACGTGAAGGCAGCGAGTCTTTTGCTTATATGAGGTTCTAAATGTGGTAGGGCTAGGCTGCTTTAAACCCTAGATCCATGTCCCAAAGCTGGATCCTGTCTGCTTTGCAGATAGCTGGTGAGGGAAGCTATATTTATGGGACCTCTTTGCGAGTGACCCGTTGCCCACGTCGGGCTAGCATCATGAAAAAGAAAAACTATGGTATTTGTCATTTACCATTACTTATTCGGACTATAGTGGATTTAATTATCCCAGAAGAGTTCCTTGTTCCATGCACTGTCTGTGTGTATCATATATATATATATTAGCCGGGTCGAAAATGGGAAGTTTTTTATTTCTTAAAAAGTACACTATGTGAGAAGTTTCATTTTATCATCTTAACAAAATATTAAAATATCAAACATGTGCTACCCGTGCTACCCCTAGCACATTACCCCCCCTCCTTTTTTTAACCCTCATATTTGCATATATTTAAATGGGAAAAAATGTTATTTCTTAAAAAGTACACTATGTGAGTTTTTTTTATCACTTTAACAAAATATTAAAAGCCAAGCATGTGCTACCCTACTACCCCTATCACATGCCCCTCCTCCCTTTTTCACCTTCATATTTGCATATGTTTAATGTTGTTATATGTTACATGATAAGTCGTTTGTTTAATGCTTGATATTTTTATGTTTCAGATAAATAGATATAATTTTTCAGGTAAATAGAAATAATTTGCATTTGCTTTAATTATAATTTGAATTATCATATATTATAAATTACATATAATTTGATTTTACTTCTGAATATAAATTATGACTACTAGAAGCAAGTCCTCAAATGCAGCCTTTGAATATCCTACGGAATTCCTAGCGGCCATGACTCCTTCAAAAGCAGATGTGAGACACTACCTTTTTGTGCACCGTCGTGAAGAAGCTAAATCAAAAGGATCAGCAACTGCTAATGATTGTTACAGGGTTGTTGTAAAAGATATTGAAGGCATTTGGATGAAATTTTCTTTTCCTACGATTAACACCAAAAGTATCTATCTTAAAGTCAGTCGAGTAATAGAAGAAGCCTCAAAATTGAACAAGGTGCTGTTACATCGAAGAAATGAAAGTTTTTCCTTAAAAGTAGCTCAGTATGATGAAATATTTGATATATCTTCTTGTGAATGCTATGATAAGGGAATTGATAGGAAATCTTGCGGGTGTAAGGATAAAATACCAATGGCAGAATGGGGGTCTTTTTTGGGTCAAAAACAAAGAAAAAATCAGTTAGGACCAATTGATCGCATAGCTGGTTCAACAAAGAAGAGATCTTTAGCAAGAGCCCAAGAAGCACAAAACCGTCAACTAAAACCACAAGAAGAAATGACTGAAGCCACCAAGTTTTACATCGGAATTTATAGAAAATACCGAAGAAGACATGGATGTAGATTCAGAGAGTCAGGATGTAGATTATGAGGCCGATTTAGAATTGACTGAGAATATTCAGAACAGGCACTCCTATAAAAACCTAGCATTAAGAAATTAGAAAGAGAAAGAAATCGCATGGGTGAAACAAATACTTTTAGGTCAAAATCGAAAATCTGAAGATGGAGTGCCTTGGATTTGATGGAAGGAAAGATAACACGTTAACTAAAAGTGGAAAGATAAAAGAAGAACACTATGTTATTGTGAAAGAACCTGGAAACATCTATGTAGACCATGTCACACCAGATAATGGAACTGCTCGCTGCATAGCAGAAGAGTTGATAACTATTATTACAGACTCGAACAGCACAGATACTATCAAAGCTTTACTGTGTGATGGTACTCCTGTAAATACAGGAAAAATTGGTGGAGCCATAAAACTGGTTGAAATTCATCTTAACAGACCAGTGCAGTGGTTGGTGTGCCTCTTGCATTTGAATGAGCTTTCTTTTATGCGCGTCTACAAAGCCATTGATGGTAAAACAACAGGTCCAAATACTTTTGTGGGTTCAATTGGGAATAAACTGAAAACAGATTTAACAAAATTGGAGGTAGTCAAATATTCTCTCGTAAAGGGAAACATTAAAGAAATTCCAGCAAATGTTGTAAAGGAGCTAAGCAGTGATCAAAGATATCTCTATGATATGTGTCTAGCAGTGCAAACTGGAGACACTTCTCAAGATCTGTCCACTCGATCCCCAGGTACCCTTCACCATGCTCACTGGCTAACTCTAGCCAACAGGGTCCTTCGATTATATATCTCAACGCCAAATCCCGATAAAAACCTTCAAGATATAGCGAAGATTATTATGCAGTTCTATGTTCCAGGGTGGTTTTGAATAAAATCTCATCCTAATGCAACTGATGGTGCATATAACTTTTGGCATTTAATGTGCTTGCTTCGAAATTTAGATGAACAACATAGATCAATCATAGCACCAGTATTAAAGAATAACGCCTACTTTGCCCACCCAGAAAATATACTCATATCAATGGTAACTGACAAGAGACTAGAAATTAGGGAGCAAGCTATTCAGAAAATCATCCTTTCAAGAACAGAATTTTCAGGTACCAGAAACTTTGAGTTGCCTCGAACCCTCAATTTCCAATCTACTGACTACACCGAGTGAGCGATTGGCAAAAAGAGATCATTACTCCTCCACCGCTGCTAAACAATTTTAGCGACGATGAGCTACTACAGGCTCGATGTAAGCCACTGGAGATAGCTTCTTTTCCATGCCACAGTCAAAGTGTGGAAAGGGCAGTGAACCTAGTAACGAAGGCATGTCAGGAAAGAATAAGATATGACAACCGTCAAAAGTTTATCTTAAACTCATTATAATCAAGTCAAAAACTGCCCAAGTTTGAATGGAAGGCCCAATGGAATGAGTAAGAAACATGAAATAAAATTTCCTAATGATATTGAAAATTTCTTCCCTTTTGATGTGATAAGGAACAATGAAAAAGTTAATTGAATTTTAGCACATTTATTATGCCTCTAATTTTTCTTCTGAATATATTGTTGTACTTAATTAATTTTCATAATACTGTACATTATTAAATAAAAAAATATTATACGTTAATAAAAATTTATGTCATCAAAAAACCTGAATGTAGAGTAAGTCTCGTATAAATGGAATATTCTTCAATATAGGTCAAAAAGTGAAAAATTGTGCGAGGGGTAGGAGGCTTTAAACAGCGAAAATAATTTATGAGGGGGTTCCTGTGTTCCATTCAAACCCCTCACAATAATGTACCTTTTCAATATAAAAAATATAAAATTTCGACCCGGCCTAATATATATATATGTAATGCATACCCACATGAAAAAATGAAAAGCGATTCCAAAGCCATTCGTGTATTCAAAAGTACACCTCATCAGGGAATGACGAGAAAAGGAAAGAAGCCGATAATACAGTATATATCTCTGTACAGCGAAAACAAAAGAGTTACAAGATATTAGCAAAATACTGAGAATAATAACTCTAGTCTGGCGTACGGTTTTAATGGGATCTTTATCCCGTTGTTCTCAAAAACTGTGCTTCTATGCTAACACCCTGCCTAGGCAAACGTTTTCGATTTTGTCTTTCATCTGGTACTTTTCCTTCCTGCTAGAAATTCGCTTTCATTCAGCCTGTCCCAAAGAAGAATGACTGTTCTCAAACTTCCAACTATCGTTCAATTGCTTTGATTTCTAAAGTTTTTTAATCTATTCTTAATAGGAAGATTCTTAAACACCTCTCTAATCGCAATTGTCTTTCAGATCGTCAGTATGGGTTCCGCAAGGGACGCTTTACTGGGGATCTTCTTGCATTTCTTTCTGACCCTTGGTCATCCCCCTTTTGCGTTTTCGGTGAAACCTTTACTATTTTGCTGTTGCGCTAGACATATCAAAAGCTTTTGATAGAGTCTAGCACAAATCTTTAACCCTCAATTACTATCTTAATTTCTTGGTCTCACAAAATTTAAATGAGTGGGGTCCTTCCTGACCCCGCGATAGTGGTTGAGGGCAAATTTGCAAAGTGACCTTCTTCGGTTTCTATCCTTTTTATCTGTACCCTCATCTCTAATTTCCTTTGTGACCGATCTATAGCTGCGGTTGCAGATGGCCACTGTTCTTTTCCTAAAGTTATTAATACTGATGCTCCTCAGGGCTTTGTCATGTCACCCACTCTTTTCCTTTGATTTATGAATAATCTTTTAAGTCACACTTCCTGTCCTATCCACTCCTACGCCGATGATGCCACTCTTCACTTCTCCACCCGCTTCACAAAGCGTCCCTCTCTATGCTTCGCGTGGACGGCTATGGCACACCTGACTCTGATCTTTCTATTGTCTCTGATTGGGGCAGACGAAACCTTCTGTCGTTCAATGCCTCAAAAACCCAATTCCTTCTACACGACTATCCCCTTATTCTCAACAATACACAACTCAATCCTTCCTCTTCTATTAACATTCTCGATGTTTTCTTTTCTGGTGATCTTTCTTGGAAATATCACATATACACTCTTTCTAAAACAGCTTCTAAAGGTTAGGTGTGCCGTACCAGCTCCGCGGTTTCTTCACCCACACTCAGTTGCTGACTCTGTGCAAGGATCTTGTCCGTCCCTGTATGGAGTACGCTTTTCATGTGTGTGGTGGCTCAACCTACACAGTTCTACTTTACCGGATGGAATCAAAGGCTTTTCATCTCATCAGTTTTCCACCTCTTACTGATTGTCTTCAATCCCTCTCTCTTCACCTCAATATTGCCTCACTCTTTCTTTACTATCGTTATTATAACGGATACTGCTCTTATGAACTATCTAACTGCATACCTCCTCCTTTAAGGAGAGCACGCAGTATCAGACTTTCGACACATTCTCATCCCTTTCCTGTTCAACTCTATAACGCAAGGGTTAATCGGTATTCTCACTCTTTCATCTACTCAACCGGTCAACTCTGGAACAACTTTCCTCAGTCCATCTTTCCCCATGTCTGACTTCCAATCTTTCAAACGCAAAGTGTCCAGTCATCTCGAAACCTCTGGACCTTGATTTCGTCTCTCTCCTTCTCTTTCCGTGTGGGTGAGGGGTATTTTTGCGGGCTTTCGCCTTTGGCCCCTCCTTTCTGTATAAAAAAAATGTATTAATTAAAGGAAAAAGATATTTTAACAAGTTGTGGTTCATTTTATACGTTCCTGAACTGTTATTCAAATTATTTATAAAGTATTTAAAAAGTTAGGTATAATTTTATGATTAAAATCATATAATTGATTCATAAAACGTTTATAATTATATCTATTATACAGTATAATCATACTTAGCCAGTAGATTTCGGCCTGTTAAGCGTTTACAGGCAGTTCACGGAAGCAGTTTACAGTATCTCTATGTAGTAATGAAGTTATACACTTCTACGTAAATTCTGTTTATATTTGTAAACAAAATAAAATAAGTGAAAATAAATAAATATAAATGTACATTCGACAATGTTTCTTTCAGTTTTGTCTTTATTTTTTAACAAGAATTTTAGAACTCTCCAAATAATGCTATGATTATGTCTATACATATATGTCGAAAGACGCCTATGATTTGTGGTGCTTTCATGGTAGACCCAGATTAGGACCAGTATACTTGAATATGTGTAGAAGTCGGGTTCAGTATAAGGCGGCCATAAGGCGATGTAAACAGGAAGAAGAGTCTATTCCAGCATCAAAAGCCTGTGAAGCTCGCATAAATAACGATAATAACAAATTTTGGAAATTTGTTAAGAATCAAACGGGTGTCAAAAATGTCCTCCCTCCGACAATCGATGGGGTGTCGGGGGAGGATGAAATTGCAAAGCTGTGGAAAAATCACTACTCTAACATTCTTAATAGTGTGAGTAGGGATAATCTTAAGATAGATTGCAGCGAAACGATTGTGGGAGGGACAAGGGAAAATATTTTGATATCATTTTCTGAAGTAAAGAGGTTAATTAAAGAGTTAAAGACTAATTCTGCGTCAGGGGTAGATGACTTATCGAATGAGCACTTAAAATATGTAAATGACGTAGAATGTCTGCATATATCATTGCTCCTATCAGCCATGCTTGCTCATAGCTATATCCCTGCAGAGTTCATGAGGGTATATATCTTGCCCCTGGTCAAAAATAAGTACGGAGACATTCTGTCCAGCAATAATTACAGGCCTATTGCTGTCGCTTCCTGCTTCTCGAAACTACTAGAAAAACTCTTGTTACTCCGATTAAATGATTTCCTATGGACATCTAATCAGTTTGGCTTTAAAAGGTCCCACTCAACTGACCTGTGTCTCTATGTACTTAAAGAAACAATATCTAAATACATTGACAGTAATTCAACGATTTATAGCTGTTTCCTTGATATAAGTAAGGCATATGATAGGGTGAACCACAATATTTTATTTGTAAAACTAGAAAACAGGAAGGTTCCCATGTACATATTAAATTTATTGAAATTTTGGTATTCCCACCAATCTTTCACTGTTAGGTGGGGCAATGTACTATCCGAGTGTTTTGGCTCCTCTTGCGGGGTGAGACAAGGTTCCTTGCTCTCCCCTATGCTGTTTAATGTGTATATCAACGGATTAATTGCTTCACTTAATGAGGCAACTGTTGGATGTTGTATAGATAACGCAAGGATAAATAACTTAGTTTATGCCGATGATATGGTGTTAATAAGTCCTGTTAAAGGTCTGGATCGGCTACTAAATGTCTGCGAAGTGTATTCGCAGAAACATGATATTCTTTTTAATGTTACAAAAACTAAGGTTATGCAATTTCATCCGAAAAGCTGTAATCAGCCAGCTGATATAAGGTTTAAAATGAATGGTGAAGTAATTGAGGAAGTACAAGAGTTTAAGTATTTGGATCAAACTATTACCAGCTCCTTGAGTGATGACTCGGATATAAGAAAACAATCTCGAAGCCTGTGTGCTAAAGCGAATATGACCATAAGGAACTTTCGTTTCTGTACAAGTGAAGCTAAAGACACTCTTTCGTACTTTCTGCAGTAATATATACGGTCAGCAACTCTTGGTGAATTATAAAAAAGGTTCTGGCAGAACCCTAAATTTGCTGTACAACAGGTCTTTTAGACTCTTACATAAATTGCGTCTAGGAGAATTTGTCTAAAACAATTCGTCTAAAATACAATTTGTCTAAATCAATTTGTCTAAAACAATTTGTCTAAAATAGTTTGTCTAAAATCAATTTGTCTAATAACAATTTGTCTAAAATACAATTTGTCTAAAAATAATTTGTCTAAAATACAATTTGTCTAAACAAACAATTTAATATAATATGGCATACAAATTGTTGCCTGATGTACAATGCTATTTATTACTTGCCACGCCCCATCTTAAAAGGTTACCTCTTGTGCGGAATAGTACATCGAAATAGTTTGTCTAAAATAGTTTGTCTAAAAATAATTTGTCTAAAATACAATTTGACTAATAACTGAAGATAACTAGAAATGCATTTGTCTGCTTGATAAATTTGGAGTGAGACATGAAAAGATTGAAAATGGGTTGATTTTATTTCATAATATACCTAACCTACCTAACCTAACCTAACCTAACCTAACCGAGTTATGGGTTCCGGGATAACTGATTTCGATGTACTATTCCGCACAAGAGGTAACCTTTTAAGATGGGGCGTGGCAAGTAATAAATAGCATTGTACATCAGGCAACAATTTGTATGCCATATTATATTAAATTGTTTGTTTAGACAAATTGTATTTTAGACAAATTATTTTTAGACAAATTGTATTTTAGACAAATTGTTATTAGACAAATTGATTTAGACAAATTGTATTTTAGACGAATTGTTTTAGACAAACTCGCCTGATTCGACATAAATTACCCCCGAGATGCTCAGCTTCGCAAATGTTTGCTACCCGCAATGTCCTGAGCTTCCCGGAGGTAACAAGACGTGCTCAACACAGTCTAATGCAAAGAATTAAAAAATCAACCAACCCGATCATCCAAGCTATCCATGAGTCCTGCCATTTATCCTCTGAGGGCCCAGGGGTCCCCAACCTTTTTGTGCCGAAGAGCACATTCAAGACTACCGGTAGTGCGGCGGGCACCATTTATTTTTTCAATGCAAATTTATAGTTGGACTTAATAATGAACATAATGCAAAAAAAAAACATTTAATTCCTATGTAAAATAATGAACGTAATACACAAAAAAAATTTAATTCCTATGTAAAATAATGAACATAATACACAAAAAAAACAAGGATGGGCTAACTAAGATCTTAAAAAAAATTATGAAAACGATAACTTAATTTATTTATAAAGAAATAATTATTTTCAAATAAATGAGCATCTGTTTCTGTAATTAACTACTAAAATTTAATAAAATGTTAAGTATGTTACATATTTTAAATATTTAGTAACTAAATATTTAAAATATGTAACATGCTTAACATTTTATTAAAAATTTAAATAAAAACTTATCAATCGTAGTCAGTCAGTGGCGGGCACACGCAAACGGGTCGGCGGGCACCATGGTGCTCGCGGGCACAGGGTTGGGGACCCCTGCGTCTAAGCTATGGACTTTTTGGTACGAAAACGTCTGTCTGTAGCTCCACTTAACTTCGACAGTGCAGTATTATTTCTAATCAATTGTATATATTTCTATCCTTAGTGTATGAACTGTCATTGTATTAATAATATTTGTCATATGGACTATAGTCTGCCAATAAACCTTTTCATTTTCATTTCATTTTCATTTTCATATGTATAGATATGTGAAAGGAGTTAATTCTCAAATTGATCCTTTCCCATTTCTACTTTACAGTTTTAAGCTCTATGTTAGGTTTTGGCATAGAAAATACCCCTCGAGTTCGTAATTGCGTCACGATCTCTTTTTATCTTTTTCCAAATCAAATCTGGGATTCACTTCGAGCATTCTCACTTGCGAACCACAAATGGAAATGGGAATGATATCGAGTGGGAAACAATTGGCGCTTTTTCGGTATTCTCCCACCACTTTTACAATTTTTACAAATTCGAAAATTAAATTAAATAAAAACGAATTTCAACTTCTGTATTGAAATAAAATAACTAGTTGCATGGATACACCTCTCTAATATGTTTGAGCAAGTTCTCAAATGGGTCAGACCCGTTAAGTTAGGTTAGGTTAGGTTGTAAGGTTAGGTTAGGTTAGGTTAGGTTGCTTTAATTGGTAATAATTATTGTTATTTTCTGCATTATTTGGTGATAATTCTTGGGTTTTTTCTGTTACTTTTTCGTGCTTTGTGCAATGGTACTTGTCTATCCAAAACACCTTAAAACTGGTGTTTTTTCATAATTCCACAACTACTGACAATATCTACTACACAAAGCATGAAAAAACATGCAGAAAAAAATTTATCACCGAACTCAGCGACGCCCCTTAGCTGTATAATTACCAAATTTTGGAATGACTGGAGGGTGGCAGCGGGAAAAAGTGGCGGGGGAATATCGAAAAAGCGCCAAACAATTGGTTGAAAAACACGACTTAATATTGCTACACAGAATGTAGAGGGAAACAGCGACTCCTTTACCATTAAAATTATAGAAATGAAATGATGAAAAATAGGTTCAAATTTCTAGTTTAAAGAAAAACATTTATCTAGTCTAAAAAATGCGTCCTGTCAAAAGGCAAATATTTTTTGTGTGCATAATAATAAACCTTAAAAAGAACAGGACAAGAATTATACATAAAAAACATTTGACGTTAATAAACAAAAAGTTAATAAACAAAAAGTTAATAAACAAAAAATATTTAGCGGCAGCTTTTAACATATACTGTACATTGAGACTAGAATTCTCAAGATGTGAGAAATTCTGTCATCGAACAAGTGCCCTCAGGGATGACAGTATTTTCATCAAACTTCGATGCTCGATGAAATACGTTTTGGGAAACTGATTCCTTGAAAATAATTTAATCGAAGTGGGTGGCATCATCTAATGGAGGAAATGTCAATTAAATACCATTTCAGTTTATTTTCATTAACCGCGTGTAATTACATGCATATCAATTTTATGTTAATCAGGAACAATATAATAACAGCAACTTAAGTTTTAAGATTAAGTATATTAGAAATAAATTTATCCTAACTCGGTGAGACTCGCACTACAGTAATTCTACTTCTTCTTCTTCTTCTGCAGCATTATTAGTCCCATTTATATGGGATCGCTGTTGCGGATACTTCTCCTCCACTCCGCCCTTTCCTGCGCCATCTCCTCCGTCAGGTTTTTCTCGCTCATGTCCATCCTGATGCGATCCTTCCACCTCATCCTCGGTCTTCCTCTCTTCCTCCTCCCGGGCACTTCCATAGATAACAACACCCTTCTCCCAACGTAGTTCTCGTCTTTTCTCATTACATGCCCAAACCATGCCATTCTTCTCTCTTGAGCCTTCTTTGAAATTCCCGTAACTTTCACCCCCCCACCTCCCCTGACTCTGTCGTTCCTTATCCTCTTTCTTCTAGCTACACCCCTCGATATTGTCCGCATGTCATTCCCTGGTTTTGGCAATAAATTTTACGGCCGGATGCCCTTCCTGACGCCAACCCTCATATATATATATATATATATATTATATATATTATATATATATATATATATATATACTGTGTATATATACTGTATCTAAAACGATAATTTTGTTTCTTTCAGGAATTGTCTCGCACAAAATGTTACATCATAAATATCTTCATCTTATTTTCATCATAACATAGCTGTAAAAAATACATGTAGTCTTCGTCCTAATATAAACATATGATGTCCTTGATAATCTAATATACTATTTCAGAAATGAAGCCTTATATATATATATATATATATATAGATAATATATATATATATATATGTAACAGTTTTTTTGCGCACACCTACAGGTCGCTACAATTGGTGTAGAACAATGCGGTTTTCACCATTCGATGCGTCTTTTTATTGTGCAGTGCCCATGCTAAAAAAAATTCCATAACATAATTCCTTCCCCCCTTTTAGGGGTACAGTTCTTCCCATGCCTGTACACGCATTTTTTTTAATTTTTCATTTTTAATCATAATTTTGGCACAAAATAAGTCAATATTTACTAAACATTTAATATCACTCGATTCACAAAAGATTTATTTATCGATTCAATTTAAAAAAAGTATATATTTTTAAAATTCATAAAGAACTTTTTGCAAAAAACTAAAAACAAACATGCATTTTTAAAATTCAATGATTTTCATACAAAATATTTTGATATTTTTAAAATTCAATGATTTTTATACAAAATATTTTGATATTTGTTATAATTTTAACATTTTTCGATTCACAAAAGATTTCTTTATCGATTCAATACAAAAAATTACATAATTAAAACGGGCAATTTAAATAAACACGAGTTTAAACTTAAACGAGCCACACTCGAAATTATTTACCGTGACTTTTGTGCGTTTTATTACTGTGGCTTTTGTACAAATAATTTTACGTATACACAAACAATTTGATAGGATATTGATTTATCATTCTATTTTTTTAGTTGTCATAGAAATACGTTAATTAAGTTATCTGATTAGATGCGCTTTTGTAGTTGAAGATCATTTTTAGAAAATTATTTATTTTCCCCACTTTAAAATATTTACAAAATTTCTATTAGGTATCCTAATATCATTATGCCTGTCGCTGTAAGTAAGAAAATAGCAATTAAATAATTAATTTTAAAACATTAAATGACGTCATCAAGATCATTACAAAACCTATGGTAAAATTATTGAATACCCGGTTAGGTTCATTGAATGCCAGGTTAGGTCATCTGTACGCCCTTGACGATTGGTTAGGTTAAGTCGTGATATTTTCGTTGGCTTTAACGAAAATATCATGACTTAACCTAACCAATCGTCAAGGGTGTACAATTAACCTAACCGGGCATTCAATTAACGTACCCGGGCATTCAATTAATCTAATCGGGCATTCAGTTGACCTAACCGGACATTTAATTAACCTAATCGGGCATTCAGTTGACCTAACTGGGCATTTAATTAACCTAACCGGGCACTCAGTTTACCTAACCGGGCATATATATATATATATATATATATATAGCGTTCAACATCCACCCCGGCAACGCCGGGTCGCTTCGCTATTATTGAATACCCGGTTAGGTTCAATGAATGCCAGATTAGGTCATCTGTACGCCCTTGACGATTGGTTAGGTTGTCGTGATATTTTCGTTGGCTTTAACGAAAATATCATGACTTAACCTAACCAATCGTCAAGGGTGTACAATTAACCTAACCGGGCATTCAGTTAACATACCCGGGCATTCAATTAATCTAATCGGGCATTGACCTAACCGGCCATTTAATTAACCTAATCGGGCATCATTACTATTATAATTTAGCAAAAATGTGTCTGCCTGTCTGTCCGCAGAAAAACTTTTACGTTTCTGAACCGATTTCGACCAAACTTCGTATGGTGGATGGGGGTGATGAGTAATAAACGAAGATATATGTGTGACCAGCCCCCCCACCACCACCACCACCAATTACTGGGCCCGAGGGCTCCCAGCACCGCGATAAAACTATAGAAAAGAACGCAGCAATGAAAATCTTGAGCTTCACATTGTGTCAATATTTGTGAAGCTTAAGATTTTCATGACTATAGTTTTATTGATCAAATAATTGAACCCCCAGTAATTAGGGGCCTGCGACCCCCCCAATTACTGTCGGTTCAATTATTTGGTCAATAAAACTATAGAAAAGAACGCAGTCATGAAAACCTTGAGCTTCACATCCGAGTTCATCGTGTCAAGATTTGTGAAGTTTTAGATTTTCGTGGCTGCGTTCTTTTCTGTAGTTTTATTGACCGAATAATTGGTTCGCCAGTAATTGGAGGGCCACAGGCACCCCAATTACTGAGGCCCAAGGTGAGAGGAATGGGAACGATATCCAGATAAAGGGCTATTGATGTTCAAAATAAAATACGCCGTAGGCCCACAATTCGGTTTGGGTCGAAGGTCCAAGCACCGCAGATCTAGCAAAATCGGCGCGTAGCGCCGATCTTTTGCTAGTGTCTAAACTATTTTTGAAGTTAAGACGTTAACACTGAACGATATTCCAATTTTGGTGTAATCTATGTTTACAGCAAGGGAAATATTACTTTTTTTTTTTTTGTTAATATGCAGTAAAGAGCCGCACCTCGAGTTCATAATTCTTGATGTTAGCATTCGGTAGTATGATGATTGGTTAGGTACAGTATATCAAAGTTAGGTCAACTGAATGTCCAGTTAGGTGAACTGAATACCCGGTTAGGTCAACTGTACACCCTTGACGATTGGTTAGGTTAAGTCATGATATTTTCGTTAGTTTAACGATTTATTTTTTTTCGAAATCTCTTCATTTAGGTTAGGTTAGTTTAGGTTAGCAATAACGGTAACGAAATTTAGTTATTAGGGTGTGTTTTCATGTGCTTTATTCAGAAATGCTACTCATTTGCCCGGTGTTTACTTGAAAATAAAACGACAAAAAAAAACGATTTTTTTCGTACTTTCAATTAAATGTGTGGAAAATGAGTGGCATTTCTGAGGAAAGCACATGAAAACACCCCCTAATAACTAACTTTCGTACCAAAAGTCGAGGTGGGGCTATTTGCTGCATATTTACCACTAAATTTCGCTACCGTTATTGCTAACCTAACCTAACCTAACCTAAATGAAGAGATTTCGAAAAAAAAATAAATCGTTGAACTAACGAAAACAGCATGACTTAACATAACCAATCGTCAAGGGTGTACAGTTGACCTAACCGGGCATTCAGTTGACCTAACCGGGCATTCAGTTGACCTAACTGGGCATTCAATTGACCTAACTTTGATATACTGTACCTAACCAATCATCATACTACCGAATGCTAACATCAAAAATTATGAACTCGAGGTGGGGCTATTTTGCGGCGCTAACTGTAGGTATTGCTCACAGTAGGATTGGGAAACATGTTTTCGGAGGAAAACGCTTATGAAAGCTAAATTAACACTTGCCGGAATGTGTGACTTCGCTAGCCACGTGCCCTTGAAGAGAGATATTGAGCCCATAAATTTGCACGGAAACAAACTCTTCTGCTTGTTTTTTGGAAATTTGCGTTTACACACGAAAACGTCTCGGTCACTACGGAAATAAAGGGGCTGGGAACACTCTACACAGCTTCGTGTACGGCAGTGGTGCACAAACTTTTTTGATGTGAGGGCCAAGCGAAGAAAATAACTAAATGTATTAGCCTACTTACTTTCCATCTAAGTCATAAATTGGGTCACTTTTATATTCTAACTTTTTCATTGAATTGAAAAGACCCGTGGGGCCACTGAAAAGACCCGTGGGGGACACATTTGGCCCGCGGGCCAGGGTTTGTGCATCACTGGTGTACGGGGAACGACACCGTGTTCTTGAAAAATGTGAACCGCTCGTGAATCGTCTCCTAAAATTTTCAACACTTTAACGTAGCCTAGGTCACAACTTTCACAAATCTCACTACACATGTTTACGCCGCAAAAATTAAAGAAAGAAAGAAAAGCCTCAGCTGTATCAGAGGCCGAGGTTTTTCCGTGACTAAACGGTCGGGAAAAAAACTTGATAAGTTCTTTAAAATTCCTAATTAGCTGTCATTGGTTCATTAAGGCGTGATTGTTTTTGAGTGTTTAATAGCTTTAAAATTCCTAATTAGGTAGCTGTCATTGGTTCATTAAGGCGTGGTTGTTTTTGAGTGTTTAATAGCCTACTATTGGTTAAAAAAAGATGCACTGTGATTGGTCATCCACACATTTCCAGAAAATTGTCTGAGAGCGAGGATGTCTTATGTATGCCTGCTGGCAGGTCGCGAAACAAAAAAATGGTTAAAACTTAACATCAATAACTTCGTTAATTTTGAATTGCGGGGAGTCTGGCTTTCAACAAATTTATTCTATTGCTGTATACTACCGAATGCTAACATAAAAAATTATGAACTCGAGGTGGGGCTATTTACTGCATAGTAACTAATTTAGTTATTAGGGTGTGTTTTCATGTGCTTTATTCAGAAATGCTACTCATTTGCCCGTGTTTACTTGAAAATAAAACGACAAAAAAAAAACGATTTTTTTCGTACTTTCAATTAAATGTGGGGCAAATGAGTGGCATTTCTGAGGAAAGCACATGAAAACACACCCTAATAACTAACTTTCGTACCAAAAGTCGAGGTGGGGCTATTTGCTGCATATTTACCTTTTTTTTTTCTTACTACAGTAATTCTACCGAAGAATCGAATTTTGCAAGTCGCCATGGTACCCACTCGGCCATGAAATGTTAAGATATACTGAGATAGTTTCAGTATGCATACTTTAATATGTATACGGTTTCTGTTTATATATAATAATATATATATATATATATATTTTTTTTTTTCCCCTTAGTTTTTTCTGAGAACTGCCGTTAAACATTTTTTAGTTTTTTAACTTTGAATTTTTAATGCCAAATGTTTCTTGTATGTTATTCTCGTCCTGTTCTTTATAAGCTTTATTATTATGCACACAAAAAAGATTTGCTGTTTTGTAGGACACATTTTTCAGACTAGTCCATGATTTTTGTAGTGTAGGGAACGCCTTTTGGTTTTAAACAGTTTTTTCTGCACAAAATTAGCACTCATCCTACATTTTAAACAGAAGTTTTTAAACCAGTGAGAAGTTAACATTTACTTTAAGCTCACGAACCACTTACATTTTGAGTGCAGCTTCACAAATTTGGTTTCACTGGCTTTGGATGTGAAGCACAAAAGTTTTATGGCTGTGGTATTTTTGTAAATTTATGGACTGACTTGCTTTTCCTCGATTTCATAAGAGTACAAAATTTTGTAAAAGCGTGGTCTGACTAGATACACAAAATTATTTATTATTTTTTACTACAAACAACACACATTGTAAAATAGCTCCGTTGGGTGGAGCTCAGAACGCTTGACCTAATAAGCTCCGCCCAGCCTCTCACGCGGACTGAAGCTTACTCAGCTGAACAACATTTTGGCCACATAAACTTTGCTCTAAACGTTTTTGTAGTGAACGAATTTGTGCGATGTTTACATCAATTTATTCGTAACGACGCCCTCTATCTTTTGGTGTAAAGTGCGCGTGATGTAGTTTCTCCTGAAAAAAAGTTAAACCTTCAGAAGAACCATCCTCGAAGTGTTAGTCGGTGTCAAAAAAGATTTAACCTCGCACTACCATGCGTGGACAATATCATAGGGAGAAACTATAATTCTACATGTTCTGTACGTGTGTGTGTATATATAATATACACATATATATACTGAATTCATTCACTGTACATTATTAAGGTGAAGCTATCTACAAATCAAGTGATCTTGACAATAGATTTAAACACATCCTGAATGTTACAACAACGAATCTTAATCAAGAGAGAGAGAGAGAGAGAGAGAGAGAGAGAGAGAGAGAGAGAGAGAGAGAGAGAGAAAACTGTGGTTGTTATATTTGACCATTTCAAGCAAACAGCACATTCAACAATAACACACACACACACACACACGCGCACACACACACACACACGTGCGCATCTCCGCATAAGTGAGGTACCGACTTTTTAAAATGTTTAGAGTAGTCTTTGTAAATTTAGCTTTCAATATAGTTGTTAGGTTGGGTTAGGCTAAGCTAGGTTAGGTTAGGTTAGTTAAGGGTAGATTAAATTACATTAGATTAAGTTAAATTATATGATGGTGTAGATCATTTAATGTTTCATTGTCTCTTTAAATGCACGTCCAAATATTTTTTTGTCACGAAATTTTTCATTTGAGGACAATTTCTAAACGATTCGAGAATTTGGTTCATAAGTAAAAAATTTCGTCTTTCAAAAGGACCCACCGACATTGAAGTTATACGAAAAATGAAATAATGAGTCCTTTCTTAAATATTCATTCTCTCTCTCTCTTCTCTCTCTCTCTCTCTCTCTCTCTCTCTCTCTCTCTCTTAATATATATATATATATATATATATATATATATATATTATAATAATAATAACTACAACATTTGTTTGCATTCTTAAAAAGAAATGGAAACGAACCAATCAAAAAACGTAATCTTTAGTAAACTTCAAAAATGTTTATATAATTCAATAAAACGTTTACTAAACTTTTCATTTCTTGCTGGGATTTGTTTATGTAGAAAAGATGGAACAATGGGCGAACACCCGCTAAAATGCCGTCGCTCCCTCCAGCCTACTGTATATAGTCGTATGTAATACTGTATGTCATTTTTCGCCAATTGTCTTTATTTTATCCCGTTATTGGTTAGTCGCAGCATTTGAGAAAGTATTCTCGATATAACTGTTAATTTGTGCCAAAAAGGGTCACCTTTTGCGTTTTCCTTTGGTATGCAGGGGGGATGGAGGTAACCATAACCCGTTAATTCTACACTGAAACAAAGATGATGAATACACACGAGTCAAGAGGGTTACCTTAAATGTTTTATGCTTTGAAATCGCCTACGAAATAACGCTTTTTTACGTTATATAATTAATCTATTGTAATAATTACTAAATAGGATTTGAATATTATTTAATTACGTGGTTTGTTTTAAAAAATGTTCATTGAACGGTATGGTAATTATATTATCATTACCGAGTGTAATTTGGAGGTTATTGTTCAAATACATTTATTCTTTATTTTACCATCTTACCAATACTAATTATATTCTTTAATTTATTTATATATTCTTTAACCTAACTATATTTTTTATTTTTAACTATTAGATGTAAAATAATTATTGAATAGCGATTGCAATTGTGATATCGTCGAAAACTGATTAAAAAATCTCTCCCCACCATAACCACGGGGCTTTCGATTATTATTTTTTTCTGCTCCGAGTAACCAATGAAGTTCAGAAGGATAATGAGGGGATCTTACTAGGGAGGGGGATGGAGTTGCTTAAAACACGTCCAAGGACTATAAAATGATCTGACGGACAAGATAATAGTAGCGTGTGTTAGCATCTCTTAACAACAATTCGCTAATATCCTTACACCTTGTACGCGACGCAATCTAAAGAGCTGGATGATATGCAGTTTGAACATCCATTATAATAAAAACAATTCAATAAATAATCTGAAATCTTTATGGAACCGAACTTTTAAGACACCCTGAATATATATATATATATATATATATATATATATATATCGTGTTTCTGGCCACAGAAGCGAACTAACATCAAGAACCAGTTTGATTAACACGCGAGTTACCGTATTTGACGGCATATAAGGCGTACTTTTTTTTACCAAAAAATGGTTAAAAAAATCACCCAGCGTCGTGTATGTGAAGTTGCAGTCTCCCGTAGGCTAATGAATCCCCCAGTAGCTGTCTCCGGTAGGCTAAATTCTGCCTAGCCCAACTTCAGAATTAAAAATATGTTATTGTTTACTTAAACACATTATTATTATTATTATTATTATTATTTCATCATCATTATTACATTATTATTTCTATTAATTAACTAAAAAAGGAATTATTGTAAATATTAAACCTGGATTTAACTACTGATGCTGATATTACGAGACGATTATCGTCTGTACGGCACCCAACTATTCAGAGCTAAGCAGTAACCGTTTCTGAACTCTTACAAACGTAACTATCTATTAATGTCATCTATTAATGTCTATTAATGTTCAGTACCAGTAACAGTGAAATTATTTTTTTGTTATGCAGATTTGTTCAATTAAAAATATCCTGCTTTTAGTGAAATGCTTTTTTGAATTCTGCTTTACAGAATTAATGTTATATAATTCATGTGAGATATTTTCATTGTAAATGACTTCTTCTGCTATGCTGATCTTATGCTCATGATCCATATTAGTAAGAGTAAACATTAAATGCTTAAATACACTCAAAAGTTTTTTTCCTAAATATTCCCTGCTGAAATGTGGGTGCGTCTTATATGCCCGTGCGTCTTATAAACCGTCAAATACGATAATATTATATGCAATAATACATGATAACAAACACGTACGTTAATTTCTGATGTGAACTTTAAAAATAATCTGTTACTCAATTAAAACTAAGAAAATATCTTTCAACTTAATTGCAGTACGCATATAAAGAATCGTTGCCCGGAGCAAGCTTCGGTTCGGAGTTTTAGCTACTGAACTCAGAGCACTGACAACATTAGTCAAATATACGCTTTTAAGTTGGAGGGTGTTGAGTGGCCTTTTAATTTTAGAAACGTCATAAGGCAGTAATCCTTCGCTTTACAGAAATTCAATTTACAAATTTCGCTTTAACGGAAATGATTAAGGAGGGAATAAAATTCAGTACAACGGAAGTAAGAGTCATTATAACAGAAATTTGAGTATAAAATATCATTAACTCAGTCACTAAAATATCTAATCTATTGTAATTTTACACAGGCAGTGGCTCGTACTAGCGGCTCGTGCTCATCACAAAATAGTATTCGATATACGGAAATCCGCTTTACGGAAGTGCTTTATGGAAAGTAACCCTTCCGTAAAGCGAGGGATTACTGTACAACACTTTTTGCCAGTTGCATTTGACTTGAGTAACAAAGAGTAAAATACTAAAATGAATTGCTACCTTAAGTTAATGTCTAAAAACAACTCAGGAACGTTTTTAATGAAATTGTGCAAAAGGCAAGTAAGCATTCATTAAGGACGTAAGTGGACAGGTTCGTACTTCAGTCCGGATCGGTATGAAGCCATAATTTTTTAACTTTTGAAGCTATTTCGTCTAAATAGCTAAAAAAAATTCAAAAGTTATTCCATTTTCAAATTGGTCCAACTTTAACTGTATTTTTCTGGCGTTTTTTACTTTTGTCGCTTAGCCACTTCTTCCTAGGAGGGTCTCGTATACTACAAGGGATAATCGCCGCACATCTTTCTATATACAGACATTTGACACATAGCACTGGATATTTAATAAACGATTTCGATTTTAACGTTCAATATACGTACAATATTGAACGATTACTAAACGTTGTGCATATAAACGTAGAATAATGGACGGTTAAAAACATCCTAAAGAAACGTTTATTATATTTTCTAGTGCTATAGATCCCTTAACTACACGTCATTTAGTGTACGTTTTGTAAAGTTTTAGGACGTTTTTTAATGTACCGTATATCTTATAAACGTTTAGTGAACGACCATTTCCAGGTGAATTACGTAATTTTATTTGTTTCATGTTATTCCTAATTGCGTATAACAAAAATAAAAGCAATTCAGACACCAATTTTCAGTTGTCATCAAAGTCCTGCCTATAACAGAAGTCATTAAAATAGTTTATTCGTAAACCTAGAGAGAGGAACATACACTTTTCTATGTTAAACGAAGACTGAAGTAAAACGTACAGGGCAGAGGAAGGTTCGTCCTCTCGTCGCAAGAAAACATCCGGAGTACGTCTCCTACCATTACACCACCCGTAAAATTTTTTTTTTTTCCTTTCATATTTTAGTAATACTGAAATTAACATCATGGTTCTGTGCATGTCATTCGCATATTTTTATAAGATGATCCAGACCTTTAATTGAAGGGCTTATTGATACCATATCGTCGGTATAGACCAAGTTATTTATCCTCATGTTATCTATACATCCCACTCTCCCCCCACTAAAGTAAGTAATTAAGTCATCAATATATCATACATATTAAACAGCAGAGGAGAGAGGAAGGAACCTTGTCTAATTCCGTACAAGGAATCAAAATATTCGGACAATACATTCCCCAACCATAAAAGTTTGTTAGGAGTACCAAAGTTTCAGTACATTTAAAACATAGAGAGGGTTGAAAAAGTAAATAGACACCTTTGCTTTTCCATTTTTTTTATTTGATTATAAAAATCAATAAATAATAACAGATTTATTGAATCAATAAAAGGGGAAAGGAACAGAATTTTAAATATATTGATTCACTTAATTTGTTATTATTTATTGACTTTTATAATCAAATAAAAAATATGAAAAAAAAATGTCTATTTACTTTTGTCGACCTTCTTTATAGTGGAACATTCCTGTCTTCTAATTTTCTTAATAGAATATCGTGATTTACTATATCATCTGCTTTGCTTATATCAAAAAAGCAACTGTAAGTAGTTAGATTACTAACAGTACATTTAAATACAATCTCTTTCAATACATAAATACATAAATCAGTTGAATAAGACCTTTTAAAAACAAACTAATTAGGAAACGTCCATAAATAATCATTTAATCGGCGTAGCTAAAGTTTCTCAAGTAGTTTTTTTTATATATGTCTTAAACACGTATAAATAGGAAAATAAATTATAGCTAAACTGTAAATTGTAAAGCATTATTTTCCTGACCATTTCAATTACTACAATCATTATGATTAACACATATGTCTCACTTACGTCCCAAACCTGCCTTTGTTTCAGATCAATGGAAAACACTTGGGATGTAGGAACGTGCTGGGGGAGTAATCAAGAGATGCTCTATCATACCTACATAATGAAACTAGTAATTACGAATCGAATAATTACATCTCTTTTTTTTGCGAATTAAATCATCAGTTTATGTAGACTAGTTGTAAATGTGATAAATTAGTTTGAAATATAAACTCAAATGTATCTTCTTTGCAATAATATATATATATATATATATATATATATATATATAATATATATATATATATATATATATAATATATATATATATATATATATAATATAACTCAGAATGGTTCCCTGAGAAACTTTTATGTTACACGCAGACAGTGCATGGAACAAGGAACTCTTCTGAGAAAATTAAATCCACTATAGTCCGAAAAGTAATGGTAAATGACAAACACTACAGTTTTTTTCTTTTTCATGATGTTAGCCCGACGTGGGCAACGGATCCCAAAAGAGTTCCTTGTTCCATGCACGGTCTGTGTGTAACATAAAAGTTTCTCAGGGGACCATTCTGAGTGGTATCACATTAAATGGACGTGTTAAGTGCCTTGAAAAGTGGACGCTCAATTTCCCAGTTGAGGTTTAAGTTTTGTTTTTTGTCTAAACTTACAATAGTTACCCCCTTTTTTCTTTGATGTATTCAATCCGACATGAATGCAGCGCGTTTCTTGCTTATATTGAGGTTCTGAATGTAGAGAGGCTAGGCTGCTATAAACCCTAGATCCTATTCCAAAGTTGGATCCTATCTGCTTAGCAGAGAGCTAGTGAGGGTAGCTATATTTTGGGGGTTCTTTGCGAGTGACCTGTTGCCCACGTCGAGCTAACATCATGAAAAATAAAAAACTGTAGTGTTTGTCATTTACCATTACTTATTCGGACTATAGTGGATTTAATTTTCTCAGAAGAGTCCCTTGTCCATGCACGGTCTGTGTGTAACATACTCGTATACTGTATATATACAGAGTTGACAAAAGTAAAAGATACCTTCAGTTTTTATTTGATTTGATAAAAGTCATTAAATAATAACAGATTTATTGAATGAATATATTTAGAATCGTGTTGGTTTCCCCTTTCCATTATGTAAAGCTGACTCACGTTCTGGCATTTCATTGATGAGCTCTGCCATTTGTTATTCAGGACAATTTTCTTGGTGTCTATTTATTTATGTCAACCCTATATATACTATATAAAAGCAAGTTGTGTGTGATTCTGTGTCTGTCCGTGAACGTTTGGGTCTCTGAAAAAAGCTGAACTTTTTAAATAATAATTACATGGTCAGAGAGGAAAAAAGAAATTATAGTCATGAAAATCTTGAGCTTCACATTGTGTCAAGATTTGTGAAGCTTAAGATTTTCATGACTATAGTTTTATTGGTCAACTAATTGACCCCCAGTAATTGGGGGACCTATATAACTGTCTGGCAAAAATATCCGGCCGTAGGTCAGGTTTTTTGCTAGTAATAATAATAATAATGTTTGGGGTTGTTAGTAGTATGCCCGGAAAATGGTAGAGCGCAATGGAATTGCAAATGTTGCAAGAGTGCCAATCCCCACCCCTCTGTGTTGCAGCCCACCCCTTGTTGCAAGGCACCCCATAGTGCCAACCCCTACCCCCCTTTTGTTGCAACCCTCACCCCCTTTTGTTGCATGGCACCCACTAAATGGGGTAGCAACAAGGGGTTATGCAACTTGGAGGCGGAGTTATCCCCGAAGCTGCAATGAACCCTTTGCGGGGTATGCAACTTGGAGTTATCCCCCAAGTTGCAATGAACCCCCCAAAGGGAGACCTAACCTACGAGAGAGGTGTTCGCCTGGCAGCTTCCAAGCGCATATTAAGACTTTAGCCGAGCCGCCGTTGTCTTATAGGACCCCTAATCAGCCAGTTGGCATCATCAGCCAGTTGGACTATCTGGCTGAGTTGCCAGATTGCGCTGTTTATTTAATTAAGGCATATATTCTGGCTTAATCAGCCAGTTGGCTTAGAAGGCTGAGTTGCCAGATTGCGCTGTTTATTTAATTAAAGCATATATTCTGACTTATTCCGCCAGTTGGCTTAGAAGGCTGAGTTGCCAGATTGCGCTGTTATTTAATTAAAGCACATATTCTGGCTTAATCAGCCAATTGGCTTAGAAGGCTGAGATGCCAGATTGTTTATTTATTTAATTAAAGCAGGGGTCCCCAAATTTTTTTGACTGTCGACCCCTTCATGGAATCCGTGACCTTTTATCGACCCCTTAATTTTTGTAATTAATAAAAATCTATAAGTCGTAGTTAAAGGTAGAATAACTAAATAAAAATATATACAATAATAGTAAAATATTATAATAAAATTTAATAAACCAACTTTACCTTTTTTATTGATCGTCTGACATCTTTAATGGGAGGGATGTGGTTGATGATCTTTGAGAAGAGCACTAATATTTGGTTGTAAATTAGTGAGTTTTAGTCTTAACTCACCACGCTCTTCTATGTTCAGTTTGTTCCTCTGCTTTGTTAGGACTGAATTTACATGGCTAAAACCAGCCTCAACCATATAGGAACTTGGGAATGCAAGTAAAAAGGGGTTTACCGCTGCACAAAGTTTGGGATACTTATTGACAATATTTACATTACTCCAGAAGTTACTGAGGGTCGTATTTTTGAACAGTGATTTAGCTTCGGATCCACGGAAAAATACGTCACGCTCACAATGCTTTCTGATTGGCGCAATCACAACTGTCAGTGGAATGGACACAGGGTTGCCAATTTGTAGATTATACGACTTTTGCTTTCGGCACAAAACATTATGCCGATTTGACCAACAATATTTAATAAGGCGTGCAATGATGTGATGCTGATATGCTTCTGTATCAACAATTTCTAATCGACCCCCAATCGACCCCCGAAATTTTCGACCCCCGAAAATGTCTTATGGTCGAT
Source organism: Bathynomus jamesi (assembly GCA_023014485.1). Classification (NCBI taxonomy): domain Eukaryota; kingdom Metazoa; phylum Arthropoda; class Malacostraca; order Isopoda; family Cirolanidae; genus Bathynomus; species Bathynomus jamesi. Next base: position 413,105 of record JAJOZX010001114.1, read on the forward strand.
ATCAACCACTTTGGGGACCCCTGAATTAAAGCATATATTCTAACTTAATCCGCCAGTTGGCTTAGAAGGCTTCTTAGAAGGCATAAATGGCCTGTATATATTAATAAGCGCACATAAACGCACATTCACTTACCGAGTGTACGCCCATTGAAGCCCCTATTATCACGCACACACACACACACACATATATATATATATACCTATATATATATATATATATATATATATATATATATAAATTGATTGATGCATGCAAAGCCCCAATAGCAAAATATATACGAGCACAACCACCACACAAAAAAGCATCACATCACCAACAATCGTCTAAGTATAGACTTTTAGGAGCTCATCCCATCAACAGCACATGGTGAAATGAGGGCTACGACTTTTTAGGAGCTCATCCCATTAACACCACGTATCCGATATGAGGGCTACAACCAAGCGTCCAAACTTAGACGATTGGTGGTGAAACTATTACACAACAACCCACCAACCACCTCCACCACCGCCTTACTTACCAACACCTGGTAGACCGAAAAGGTCTCTAAATACGACCCAATAGACAGAGCTATTAAACATAAACAAATAGGATCCCGTTATTGCAACACTCGATCATGTTTATTTCTCTCACTCACCACCATTTGGTGTATCTGGTCGAGTTGCCAGTTTGCACTATTTAGTTAATTAAAGCATATATTCTGGCTTAATCCGCCAGTTGGTTAGAAGGTCGAGTTGCCAGATAGCAATATTTAATTAAAGCATATATTCTGGTTTAGAAATTCGCTTTAGAAACCAACCAATTGATATAATTAAATACCGTGTACAAACGAAAAGGAATAAATAAAACGCCAATACATCATTCTGTTTATTTAGGCGAATTAATGGAAATAAATATACACTGGGATACATATATATATATATGGTCAAAAAAATAATAGCATCATGAACAGGAAATATATAATAAAAAATATACAAAACGTTGCATTATCAATATATTAGTACAGGAAAAATATATACAGTTATATTAAATATATTGAAAATAATAATATACGAAACGTATATTCAATTGCATATTAGTACAGAAAAAAAAATATATATATATTTATATGTGTGTGCACAATTTAAATATACATCATTTATGTTCTACGGCGCAAAACACTAAACTCACATGTAATAGAGTCTGCATCCACGTCGCTATTACTTTGCACCACGTGATAAAACCGTCCAAGCAACACTTCACCGTTTAACTGATACGGAGGCATATACTCGACATAAATGGATTTCATATCGTTCAGTACTATTATTGTGCCTACTTTACATCCGGTTGGCAAGTTATCTTTAAACACGGCTAGAATACAATCAAAAGCACGCACAAAGAGGTCATCGTTAACCACAACATCATTATTAAATACAAGTTTATAAACAAGCCTTTCCAATCGAGGGTTTTTTCTTACCGCCCCGAGCTTTTTGAATCGTGAACTCTACTTCACTCTGCATAGCGGCAATTGAAATAATCTTCCAAGTCGTAACGACAGCTATTCATTATATAGAGGTACAGCTCTTCAGGGTGAACAGTGTAGGTGAGCTCAGCCCTGTACCGCTCAAGTGCTTTGTACAAAAGTTCAGGATATTTCGAAGAATCTAAACCTTTTAAATATGCGTCCAGCTCTAGACCATTCTCGCCTTGTTCATTCCTACATTCGATAAATCCGTCGAGCAGAGCGGTGTATGTGCATTCAAGAACCGTGTGAAATTAAATCATTCCGTAACACGAGCGTCTAATATAGGCTTCAGCTTGCGGAAACCGACGATTTCAAACATTCTGTCGAGGATGAAACGGTTTCGCGTAGGGACAAGAACGTTATTATCAGATGCGTTTTACCACATCAGTCGTATATCAATGTATGGCTGCTCGTTATTTATACATAACGTGCAAACAACGGCGTATGAGGGGGCGTCACTAATCTGCTCTCTTCTTGTACCTACACCTGCAGGTATTTTATAACGGTCCTCTCCCCACTTCTCAACTATCACGAAGACTCTATTCATCTCCTCAACACTTAAATAAATAATATTACGTTTGCTTGCTTGCCTGCAAATCGTTTCAAGTGCATAGCTAATGGTGCCGGTTTCACGCCTGAACACGCGCAATGACTTCGTCACGGAGACATCGTACGAGGCGTTGAGAATGCTTCTCAAAGGAAGTTCCATCGTATTCCCACGTCCACTCGGTTCAAGCTCTGAGATGACTATGAGCCACAGGTGGACGGATCGGTTCGACGGGGGGAGTGAGTCACGCTGATGAAACGTGTATAGGTTTGTTCGAACTCGTATGTTTCGTGAGGTACACGGGGTGGGCGACTCGCTGGGGGGAGCGCATCACACTCCTAAAGCGTGTACAGGCTTGTTCGAACACTCTTGGACAAACAGAATTTTCCGAAACAATATCGACTTTAATGTTTTATCACTTACCAGACGTTCATTTCCACAAACTAAACATCTTCACAATCCGGCGCACTATTTGAGAGAAACATATGTCCATATTTGACCTTTTTGTTTAACAAGCGATACTCGTCTCTAAAGTCTGTTAAAAACTCACACAGCCCATTAGCCACAACCTCACTACAAGCCTCATCATCATGTATATTAATATAGTGGTAAAAATACTTATGATTCTCCATGATGACAAGATTTACATTCGCAAGCGTAGGGTACGAGTAGTCGGTATGGTGCAACATGACATAATATCGCTTGTCCCACCACTCATCAACAAGACTCACTATCCATAACCGTTGCTTATCTTCTGAACGTGTTGCTTCTTCTACTTCACGGTATATGTGAGCCTTTATAAAGCTTAGGTCTATAACATACTTCAATACATCGTCTGTACTACGAAATCCTACAACGCCCTCGCCAGAATACCCGTAGAGTATTTGAACATCTTGGTCCTTCGTACGGCTCAATGTAGCCTTAAAAGAGGCAAAGGAGGGGGGAATAGGGAGTTTTTCAGTATCCACCACATCTTGGCACTTTCCCGAATACCACTTCATAAATGTTGAACACGCAATATTAAAGGTAGCCATTACTATTTTTTACTTCTACGCGGGAGAATACACGCCTGAGCTCAAGGGTATGCAGAGGTCAACTATGCACGCAGGGGCGGGCGGGGTTTAGCTTTTTACTGTACACACACACACACACACGCACGCACGCAAAGAACAAAATGAAACGCTAACTGAAACACGATTTATGTAATAACGAAATATTCAAGGTATATATTCAAGGTATATATAAATCTCCACCATATATATATATATATATATACAGTATATATATACGTGTAATAAATAAGTTAACAACAGACATATCAAAGATTATGGTATCCAAAGGGAACGGTATCATAGCACACCCAGCTTATTTACTTTTGAAAACTCAGGATATCTACTTATGGTTGCAATTTCTTGTTTCTCTAACGTAAAATTAATCCCATCATGTTTTCGTGTTTCCATGGTGATTATTTCGGCATATATATATATATATATATATATATATATATATATATATATATATATTATGGTGGAGATTTAATAATACTTTTCTCGATAATTCAGCACCACTTTAGGACACAAAACTTTTATGAATTATCTGCATTTAAATTCGTGGCACTATTCTTTATTTTAATTACCATTATAGGACCGAGTCGGAGCTACGCCGTATTATAGCTACTTTTGATGAAAGAGGGGTAAATGAAATGGAGGCTTTTCCGTCCGGCCAACCCAGTGACCTGAATACAGAAGTCGAGGTATTGGCTTACATCCAGTCAAGTGAGTATCAAATCATCGAGGAACTAATGTAAGTATTTTGAGGTTAAGAACAAAACACAGTGTATTTTCATTTATTAAATGGCAGAAAACATGTGCAAAACTGGGCCAGTGTCCGTTAAATAAGTCTTAATGGCTACAGTTACAAATGTATATACAGCTTTACACAATATAGATATAAACATTTACACATTACAGGGGTGCTAACATATGGGAACCTTTTTTTAATCTGTCTGCATACACTTTTATCGTTTATCTCTGTGTCGCACAAATCGAATAATTTAAAAAAAATCATAAATCCCACGTGACATGTGCATGAGAAATAAAATGCAATACAATCCACATGTTTCAGTATAATATCCTTGGAAACGATATGGGGACCAACAATCTCAGGCACATGTAACTGCGCGATAAACTGTACAATTACCGAATCATTCCAGGGCTGAAATCCGAGTGAATCAAAATAATACATTCTTTTCCTATTTTTAAAATAGATCGCAAGCCAATGAATCCCCTCACCCCCCCACAATGTCGGTGTTAACGGTAATCCCGTACCAGTTTCTCGTACTTGGCAACTTGAATATTTCATTCTTCGCAAACACACCGATAAATTTTGAGCGTGTGAAACAGTCACTTTTCATTACTCTCTGGAGTGTATTCGCATCCATTTTAAAAGTCTGTGATCACGTTCCTGAAAAGATCAACTTCTATTAGTGCCTGTGATTCGAGATACACGAGTACACTTATAGGCGCGTCTATAGGCTTGGCAAATTCCAACCTGACTGAGATATTCCCACTGTGCTGTGGAGTTAAATGTGTATTTGCGCCAGCAGATAAGTCAGGCGCAATATCAAATAAATAAATGTTAAATTCTTCGACAAATTCTTTCTGTATTACACCAAAACCAAGTTCGTCACAGGCGCCTGTATTATAAACCAGACTACTATATGCTCTCGCGCAGAGCGGGAACACAGCGTCTGATGAGTAGTCCGTAATCATGGTCCCTCCCAGAGCGAGGCCATTTAGGTATAGAATAATATTTTTAAGGCCGAAATTCTCGAATTTAAAGGCACTCTTTTTATATTTTCCATTCGTCGAGGCGTGTTTCTGCATTCCAATTAATATCCTTTTAGGTGGGACTCCAAGGGCCACGTTTTCTAGTTACTTCGATGCCAACCCTGCGGGGACCGTGTATAGTATGATCTGTACCCTGTTAATTGGGTATTTTACTGGTTGTTATATATATATTTACCCTACATTATTATGTAAGCGTTACTGTAGTCTATAACAACAAAATTTATGGTTTAGCATGTGCAATCCAATGTTGGTCTCGATAAGATGGTTCACATTTGGGGATAAATGGGGGATTTATGACACACCCTGTAGTAAGAAAACCATACGTGATAGGGAAAAACTAACTATATTTTTGAGATCAGCGCACTCAAATTATATAGAATCACCAACTAGTTTCTAAAAATCGATCGACAAGTTTTCAAATGTGTACTGGTGTAACAACACCCTTCTCCCAACGTAGTTCTCGTCTTTTCTTTACATGCCATTCTTCTCTCTTGAGCCTTCTTTGAAATTCCCGTAACTTTCACCCCCCCTACTGACTCTGTCGTTCCTTATCCTCTTTCTTCTAACTACACCCCTCGATATTATCCGCATGTCATTCCCTGGTTTTGGCAATAAATTTTACGGCCGGATGCCCTTCCTGACGTCAACCCTCATATATATATATATATATACATTTCAACTGCAAACAACACACAGTATAAATTAACGTAAAGAACGACGCTTGTATAGAAGAACGTTCCGCGCAAGATGAGGAGGGAGAACGCACAAATGAAAAAATGAGGTAACCACCCATTGTGTAGTGGTTATCATATCTGACCGGCAATCGGAAGATTCCGGGTTCGATTCCCGGGTGGTTACCTCATTTTTTCATTTGTTCGTTCTCCCTCTTCATCTTGCGCGGAACGTTCTTCTATACAAGCGTCGTTCTTTACGTTTTATATATATATATATATATATATATATATATACTGTATCTAAAACGATAATTTTGTTTCTTTCAGGAATTGTCTTGCACAAAATGTTACATCATAAATATCTTCATCTTATTTTCATCATAATATAGCTGTAAAAAATACATGTAGTCTTCGTCCTAATATAAACATATGATGTCCTTGATAATGTCTAAACTATTTTTGAAGTTAAGACGTTAACTCTGAACGATATTCCAATTTTGGTGTGATCTATGTTTACAGCAAGGGAAATATTACTTTTTTTTTTTTGTTAATATGCAGTAAATAGCCCCACCTCGACTTCATAATTTTTTATGTTAGCATTCGGTAGTATACAGCAATAGAATAAATTTGTTGAAAGCCAGACTCCCCGCAATTCAAAATTAACGAAGTTATTGATGTTTTAAGTTTTAACCATTTTTTTGTTTCGCGACCTGCCAGCAGGCATAAGACATCATCGCTCTCAGACAATTTTCTAGAAATGTGTGGATGACCAATCACAGTGCACCTTTTTTTAACCAATAGTAGGCTATTAAACACTCAAAAACAACCACGCCTTAATGAACCAATGATAGCTAATTAGGAATTTTAAAGCTATTAAACACTCAAAAACAATCATGCCTTAATGAACCAATGACAGCTAATTAGGAATTTTAAAGAACTTATCAAGTTTTTTTCCCGACCGTTTAGTCACGGAAAAACCTCGGCCTTTGATACAGCTGAGGTCTTTCTTTTTTAATTTTTGCGGCCGTAAACATGTGTAGTGAGATTTGTGAAAGTTGTGACCTAGGCTACGTTGAAGTGTTGAAAATTTTAGGAGACGATTCACGAGCGGTTCACATTTTTCAAGAACACGGTGTCGTTCCCCGTACACGAAACTGTCTAGAGCAGGGGTGGGCAACCTTTTTAAGTGAGCGTGCCAAAATCGTCAAATCTTTGATGCAAAAGTTAATCTTTACCATTTTTTAGCAGAAAACATTAAGTTAAAATATAAAACTCAGCGAAGAACTTGGATATTTATTTATTTTAATTTTTTTTAAGGTGAGCCCGGGGAATCGCGTGCCGGAAAAAAGTCGTTGCCGTGCCACGTTTGGCACGCGTGCCAAGGGTTGCCAACGCCTGGTCTAGAGTGTTCCCAGCCCCTTTATTTCCGTAGTGACCGAGACGTTTTCGTGTGTAAACGCAAATTTCCAAAAAACAAGCACGTGGGCACGTGGCTAGCGAAGTCACACATTCCGGCAAGTGTTAATTTAGCTTTCATAAGCGTTTTCCTCCAAAAACATGTTTACCAATCCTACTGTGAGCAATACCTACAGTTAGCGCCGCAAAATAGCCCAACCTCGAGTTCATAATTTTTTATGTTAGCATTCGGTAGTATGATGATTGGTTAAGTACAGTATATCAAAGTTAGGTCAATTGAATGCCCAGTTAGGTCAACTGAATGCCCGGTTAGGTCAACTGAATGTCCAGTTAGGTCAACTGAATACCCGGTTAGGTCAACTGTACACCCTTGACGATTGGTTAGGTTAAGTCATGATATTTTCGTTAGTTTAACGGTTTATTTTTTTTTCGAAATCTCTTCATTTAGGTTAGGTTAGTTTAGGTTAGCAATAACGGTAGCGAAATTTAGTTATTAGGGTGTTTTCATGTGCTTTATTCAGAAATGCTACTCATTTGCCCGGTGTTTACTTGAAAATAAACCGACAAAAAAAAACGATTTTTTTTGTACTTTCAATTAAATGAGTGGCATTTCTGAGGAAAGCACATGAAAACACACCCTAATAACTAACTTTCGTACCAAAAGTCGAGGTGGGGCTATTTGCTGCATATTTACCTTCTTTTTTTTTTTCTTACTACAGTAATTCTACTGAAGAATCGAATTTTGCAAGTCGCCATGGTACCCACTCGGCCATGAAATGTTAAGATATACTGTACTGAGATAGTTTCAGTATGCATACTTTAATATGTATACGGTTTCTGTTCATATATATATATATTTTTTTTTTCCCCTTAGTTTTTTCTGAGAACTGCCGTTAAATATTTTTTATTTTTTTAACTTTGAATTTTTAATGTCAAATGTTTCTTGTATGTTATTCTCGTCCTGTTCTTTATAAGCTTTATTATTATGCACACAAAAAAGATTTGCTGCTTTGCAGGACACATTTTTCAGACTAGTCCATGATTTTTGTAGTGTAGGGAACGCCTTTTGGTTTTAAACAGTTTTTTCTGCACAAAATTAGCACTCATCCTACATTTTAAACAGAAGTTTTTAAACCAGTGAGAACTTAACATTTACTTTAAGCTCACGAACCACTTACATTTTGAGTGCAGCTTCACAAATTTGGTTTCACTGGCTTTGGATGTGAAGCTCAAAAGTTTTATGGCTGTGGTATTTTTGTAAATTTATGGACTAACTTGCTTTTCCTCGATTTCATAAGAGTACAAAATTTTGTAAAAGCGTGGTCTGACTAGATACACAAAATTATTTATTATTTTTTACTACAAACAACACACATTGTAAAATAGCTCCGTTGGGTGGAGCTTAGAACTCTTGACGAATAAGCTCCGCCCAGCCTCTCACGCGGACTGAAGCTTACTCAGCTGAACAACATTTTGGCCACATAAACTTTGCTCTAAATTAAATGTTTTTGTAGTGGACGAATTTGTGCGATGTTTACATCAATTTATTCGTAACGACGCCCTTTATCTTTTGGTGTAAAGTGCGCCTGATGTAGTTTCTCCTGAAAAAAAATTAAACCTTCAGAAGAACCATCCTCAAAGTGTTAGTCGGTGTCAAAAAAGATTTAACCTCGCACTACCATTCGTGGACGATATCATAGGGAGAAACTATAATGCTACATGTTCTGTACGTATATATATATATATATATATATATATATATATACTGAATTCATTCACTGTACATTATTAAGGTGAAGCTATCTACAAATCAAGTGATCTTGACAATAGATTTAAACACATCCTGAATGTTACAACAACGAATCTTAATCGAGAGAGAGAGAGAGAGAGAACTGTGGTTGTTATATATGACCATTTCAAGCAAATAGCACATTCAACAATAACACACACACACACACACACACACACACACGTGCGCATCTCCGCATAAGTGAGGTACAGACTTTTTAAAATGTTTAGAGTAGTCTTTGTAAATTTAGCTTTCAATATAGTTGTTAGGTTGGGTTAGGCTAAGCTAGGTTAGGTTAGGTTAGTTAAGGGTAGATTAAATTACACTAGATTAAGTTAAATTATATGATGGTGTAGATCATTTACTGTTTCGTTGTCTCTTTAAATGCACGTCCAAATATTTTTTGGTCACGAAATTTTTCATTTGAGGACAATTTTTAAACGATCCGAGAATTTGGTTCATCAGTCAAAAATTTCGTCTTTCAAAAGGACCCACCGACATTGAAGTTATACGAAAAATGAAATAATGAGTCCTCTCTCTCTCTCTCTCTCTCTCTCTCTTATATATATATATATATATATATATATATATATATATATATTATATAATATATATATATATATATATAATAATAATAATAATAATAACTACAACATTTGTTTGCATTCCTAAAGAGAAATGGAAACGAACCAATCAAAAAACGTAATCTTTAGTAAACTTCAAAAACGTTTATATAATTCAATAAAACGTTTACTAAACTTCTCATTTCTTGCTGGGATGTTTTTTATGTAGAAAAGATGGAACAATGGGCGAACACCCGCAAAATGCCGTCGCTCCCTCCAGCCTACTGTATATAGTCGTATGTAATACTGTATGTCATTTTTCGCCAATTGTCTTTATTTTATCCCGTTATTGGTTAGTCGCAGCATTTGAGAAAGTATTCTCGATATAACTGTTAATTTGTGCCAAAAAGGGTCACCTTTTGCGTTTTCCTTTGGTATGCAGGGGGGATGGAGGTAACCATAACCCGTTAATTCTACACTGAAACAAAGATGATGAATACACACGAGTCAAGAGGGTTACCTTAAATGTTTTATGCTTTGAAATCGCCTACGAAATAACGCTTTTTTACGTTATATAATTAATCTATTGTAATAATTACTAAATAGGATTTGAATATTATTTAATTACGTGGTTTGTTTTAAAAAATGTTCATTGAACGGTATGGTAATATATTATCATTACCGAGTGTAATTTGGAGGTTATTGTTCAAATACATTTATTCTTTATTTTACCATCTTACCAATACTAATTATATTCTTTAATTTATTTATATATTCTTTAACCTAACTATATTTTTTATTTTTAACTATTAGATGTAAAATAATTATTGAATAGCGATTGCAATTGTGATATCGTCGAAAACTGATTAAAAAATCTCTCCCCACCATAACACGGGGCTTTCGATTATTATTTTTTCTGCTCCAGTAACCAATGAAGTTCAGAAGGATAATGAGGGGATCTTACTAGGGAGGGGGATGGAGTTGCTTAAAACACGTCCAAGGACTATAAAATGATCTGACGGACAAGATAATAGTAGCGTGTGTTAGCATCTCTTAACAACAATTCGCTAATATCCTTACACCTTGTACGCGACGCAATCTAAAGAGCTGGATGATATGCAGTTTGAACATCCATTATAATAAAAACAATTCAATAAATAATCTGAAACTTTATGGAACCGAACTTTTAAGACACCCTGAATATATATATATATATATATATATATATATATATATATCGTGTTTCTGGCCACAGAAGCGAACTAACATCAAGAACCAGTTTGATTAACACGCGAGTTACCGTATTTGACGGCATATAAGGCGTACTTTTTTTACCAAAAAATGGTTAAAAAAATCACCCAGCGTCGTGTATGTGAAGTTGCAGTCTCCGTAGGCTAATGAATCCCCCAGTAGCTGTCTCCGGTAGGCTAAATTCTGCCTAGCCCAACTTCAGAATTAAAAATATGTTATTGTTTACTTAAACACATTATTATTATTATTATTATTATTATTTCATCATCATTATTACATTATTATTTCTTTAATTAACTAAAAAAGGAATTATTGTAATATTAAACCTGGATTTAACTACTGATGCTGATATTACGAGACGATTATCGTCTGTACGGCACCCAACTATTCAGAGCTAAGCAGTAACCGTTTCTGAACTCTTACAAACGTAACTATCTATTAATGTCATCTATTAATGTCTATTAATGTTCAGTACCAGTAACAGTGAAATTATTTTTTTGTTATGCAGATTTGTTCAATTAAAAATATCCTGCTTTTAGTGAAATGCTTTTTTGAATTCTGCTTTACAGAATTAATGTTATATATTCATGTGAGATATTTTCATTGTAAATGACTTCTTCTGCTATGCTGATCTTATGCTCATGATCCATATTAGTAAGAGTAAACATTAAATGCTTAAATACACTCAAAAGTTTTTTTCCTAAATATTCCCTGCTGAAATGTGGGTGCGTCTTATATGCCCGTGCGTCTTATAAACCGTCAAATACGATAATATTATATGCAATAATACATGATAACAAACACGTACGTTAATTTCTGATGTGAACTTTAAAAATAATCTGTTACTCAATTAAAACTAAGAAAATATCTTTCAACTTAATTGCATTACGCATATAAAGAATCGTCTTGCCCGGAGCAAGCTTCGGTTCGGAGTTTTAGCTACTGAACTCAGAGCACTGACAACATTAGTCAAATATACGCTTTTAAGTTGGAGGGTGTTGAGTTGGCCCTTTTAATTTTAGAAACGTCATAAGGCAGTAATCCTTCGCTTTACAGAAATTCAATTTACAAATTTCGCTTTAACGGAAATGATTAAGGAGGGAATAAAATTCAGTACAACGGAAGTAAGAGTCATTATAACAGAAATTTGAGTATAAAATATCATTAACTCAGTCACTAAAATATCTAATCTATTCTAATTTTACACAGGCAGTGGCTCGTACTAGCGGCTCGTGCTCATCACAAAATAGTATTCGATATACGGAAATCCGCTTTACGGAAGGGCTTTATGGAAAGTAACCCTTCCGTAAAGCGAGGGATTACTGTACAACACTTTTTGCCAGTTGCATTTGACTTGAGTAACAAAGAGTAAAATACTAAAATGAATTGTTACCTTAAGTTAATGTCTAAAAACAACTCAGGAATGTTTTTAATGAAATTGTGCAAAAGGCAAGTAAGCATTCATTAAGGACGTAAGTGGACAGGTTCGTACTTCAGTCCGGATCGGTATGAAGCCATAATGTTTGAACTTTTGAAGCTATTTCGTCTAAATAGCTAAAAAAAATTCAAAAGTTATTCCATTTTCAAATTGGTCCAACTTTAACTGTATTTTTCTGGCGTTTTTTACTTTTGTCGCTTAGCCACTTCTTCCTAGGAGGGTCTTGTATACTACAAGGGATAATCGCCGCACATCTTTCTATATACAGACATTTGACGCATAGCACTGGATATTTAATAAACGTCTTCGATTTTAACGTTCAATATACGTACAATATTGAACGATTACTAAACGTTGTGCATATAAACGTAGAATAATGGACGGTTAAAAACATCCTAAAGAAACGTTTATAATATTTTCTAGTGCTATAGATCCCTTAACTACACGTCATTTAGTGTACGTTTTGTAAAGTTTTAGGACGTTTTTTAATGTATATCTTATAAACGTTTAGTGAACGACCATTTCCAGGTGAATTACGTAATTTTATTTGTTTCGTGTTATTCCTAATTGCGTATAATAAAAATAAAAGCAATTCAGACACCAATTTTCAGTTGTCATCAAAGTCCTGCCTATAACAGAAGTCATTAAAATAGTTTATTCGTAAACCTAGAGAGAGGAACATACACTTTTCTATGTTAAACGAAGACTGAAGTAAAACGTACAGGGCAGAGGAAGGTTCGTCCTCTCGTCGCAAGAAACATCCGGAGTACGTCTCCTACCATTACACCACCCGTAAAATTTTTTTTTTTTTCCCTTTCATATTTTAGTAATACTGAAATTAACATCATGGTTCTGTGCATGTCATTCGCATATTTTTATAAGATGATCCAGACCTTTAATTGAAGGGCTTATTGATACCATATCGTCGGTATAGACCAAGTTATTTATCCTCATGTTATCTATACATCCCACTCTCCCCCCACTAAAGTAAGTAATTAAGTCATCAATATATCATACATATTAAACAGCAGAGGAGAGAGGAAGGAACCTTGTCTAATTCCGTACAAGGAATCAAAATATTCGGACGATACATTCCCCAACCATAAAAGTTTGTTAGGAATACAAAAGTTTCAGTACATTTAAAACATAGAGAGGGTTGAAAAAGTAAATAGACACCTTTGCTTTTCCATTTTTTTATTTGATTATAAAAATCAATAAATAATAGATTTATTGAATCAATAAAAGGGGAAAGGAACAGAATTTTAAATATATTGATTCACTTAATTTGTTATTATTTATTGACTTTTATAATCAAATAAAAATATGAAAAAAAATGTCTATTTACTTTTGTCGACCTTCTTTATAGTGGAACATTCCTGTCTTCTAATTTTCTTAATAGAATATCGTGATTCACTATATCATCTGCTTTGCTTATATCAAAAAAGCAACTGTAAATAGTTAGATTACTAACAGTATATTTAAATACAATCTCTTTCAATACATAATACATAAATCAGTTGAATAAGACCTTTTAAAAACAAACTAATTAGGAAACGTCCATAAATAATCATTTAATCGGCGTAGCTAAAGTTTCTCAAGTAGTTTTTTTTATATATGTCTTAAACACGTATAAATAGGAAAATAAATTATAGCTAAACTGTAAATTGTAAGGCATTATTTTCCTGACCATTTCAATTACTACAATCATTATGATTAACACATATGTCTCACTTACGTCCCAAACCTGCCTTTGTTTCAGATCAATGGAAAACACTTGGGATGTAGGAACGTGCTGGGGGAGTAATCAAGAGATGCTCTATCATACTACATAATGAAACTAGTAATTACGAATCGAATAATTACATCTCTTTTTTTGCGAATTAAATCATCAGTTTATGTAGATAGTTGTAAATGTGATAAATTAGTTTGAAATATAAACTCAAATGTATCTTCTTTGCAATATATTATATATATATATTATATATATATATATATATATATATATATAATATATATATACTCAGAATGGTTCCCTGAGAAACTTTTATGTTACACGCAGACAGTGCATGGAACAAGGAACTCTTCTGAGAAAATTAAATCCACTATAGTCCGAAAAGTAATGGTAAATGACAAACACTACAGTTTTTTTCTTTTTCATGATGTTAGCCCGACGTGGGCAACGGATCCCAAAAGAGTTCCTTGTTCCATGCACGGTCTGTGTGTAACATAAAAGTTTCTCAGGGGACCATTCTGAGTGGTATCACATTAAATGGACGTGTTAAGTGCCTTGAAAAGTGGACGCTCAATTTCCCAGTTGAGGTTTAAGTTTTGTTTTTTGTCTAAACTTACAATAGTTACCCCCTTTTTTCTTTGATGTATTCAATCCGACATGAATGCAGCGCGTTTCTTGCTTATATTGAGGTTCTGAATGTGAGAGGCTAGGCTGCTATAAACCCTAGATCCTATTCCAAAGTTGGATCCTATCTGCTTAGCAGAGAGCTAGTGAGGGTAGCTATATTTTGGGGGTCTTTGCGAGTGACCTGTTGCCCACGTCGAGCTAACATCATGAAAAATAAAAAACTGTAGTGTTTGTCATTTACCATTACTTATTCGGACTATAGTGGATTTAATTTTCTCAGAAGAGTCCCTTGTCCATGCACGGTCTGTGTGTAACATACTCGTATACTGTATATATACAGAGTTGACAAAAGTAAAAGATACCTTCAGTTTTTATTTGATTTGATAAAAGTCATTAAATAATAACAGATTTATTGAATGAATATATTTAGAATCGTGTTGGTTTCCCCTTTCCATTATGTAAAGCTGACTCACGTTCTGGCATTTCATTGATGAGCTCTGCCATTTGTTATTCAGACAATTTTCTTGGTGTCTATTTATTATGTCAACCCTATATATACTATATAAAGCAAGTTGTGTGTGATTCTGTGTCTGTCCGTGAACGTTTGGGTCTCTGAAAAAGCTGAACTTTTTAAATAATAATTACATGGTCAGAGAGGAAAAAGAAATTATAGTCATGAAAATCTTGAGCTTCACATTGTGTCAGATTTGTGAAGCTTAAGATTTCATGACTATAGTTTTATTGGTCAACTAATTGACCCCCAGTAATTGGGGGACCTATATAACTGTCTGGCAAAAATATCCGGCCGTAGGTCAGGTTTTTGCTAGTAATAATAATAATAATGTTTGGGGTTGTTAGTAGTATGCCCGGAAATGGTAGAGCGCAATGGAATTGCAAATGTTGCAAGAGTGCCAATCCCCACCCCTCTGTGTTGCAGCCCACCCCTTGTTGCAAGGCACCCCATAGTGCCAACCCCTACCCCCCTTTTGTTGCAACCCTCACCCCCTTTTGTTGCATGGCACCCACTAAATGGGGTAGCAACAAGGGGTTATGCAACTTGGAGGCGGAGTTATCCCGAAGCTGCAATGAACCCTTTGCGGGTATGCAACTTGAGTTATCCCCCAAGTTGCAATGAACCCCCCAAAGGGAGACCTAACCTACGAGAGAGGTGTTCGCCTGGCAGCTTCCAAGCGATATTAAGACTTTAGCCGAGCCGCCGTTGTCTTATAGGACCCCTAATCAGCCAGTTGGCATCATCAGCCAGTTGGACTATCTGGCTGAGTTGCCAGATTGCGCTGTTTATTTAATTAAGGCATATATTCGGCTTAATCAGCCAGTTGGCTTAGAAGGCTGAGTTGCCAGATTGCGCTGTTTATTTAATTAAAGCATATATTCTGACTTATTCCGCCAGTTGGCTTAGAAGGCTGAGTTGCCAGATTGCGCTGTTATTTAATTAAAGCACATATTCTGGCTTAATCAGCCAATTGGCTTAGAAGGCTGAGATGCCAGATTGTTTATTTATTTAATTAAAGCAGGGTCCCCAAACTTTTTTGACTGTCGACCCCTTCATGGAATCCGTGACCTTTTATCGACCCCTTAATTTTTGTAATTAATAAAAATCTATAAGTCGTAGTTAAAGGTAGAATAACAATAAATATATACAATAATAGTAAAAATTTATAATAAAATTTAATAAACCAACTTTACCTTTTTTATTGATCGTCTGACATCTTTAATGGAGGGATGTGGTTGATGATCTTTGAGAAGAGCACTAATATTTGGTTGTAAATTAGTGAGTTTTAGTCTTAACTCACCACGCTCTTCTATGTTCAGTTTGTTCCTCTGCTTTGTTAGGACTGAATTTACATGGCTAAAACCAGCCTCAACCATATAGGAACTTGGGAATGCAAGTAAAAAGGGGTTTACCGCTGCACAAAGTTTGGGATACTTATTGACAATATTTACATTACTCCAGAAGTTACTGAGGGTCGTATTTTTGAACAGTGATTAGCTTCGAGATCCACGGAAAAATACGTCACGCTCACAATGCTTTCTGATTGGCGCAATCACAACTGTCAGTGGAATGGACACAGGGTTGCCAATTTGTAGATACGACTTTTCTTTCGGCACAAAACATTATGCCGATTTGACCAACAATATTTAATAAGGCGTGCAATGATGTGATGCTGATAGCTTCTGTATCACAATTTCTATCGACCCCCAATCGACCCCGATAAATTTTCGACCCCCGAAAATGTCTTATCGACCCCTTGGGGTCGATATCAACCACTTTGGGACCCCTGAATTAAAGCATATATT
The DNA here is from genome assembly GCA_023014485.1 of Bathynomus jamesi. Lineage (NCBI taxonomy): Eukaryota > Metazoa > Arthropoda > Malacostraca > Isopoda > Cirolanidae > Bathynomus > Bathynomus jamesi. The sequence continues at coordinate 429,812 of JAJOZX010001114.1, forward strand.
CTAACTTAATCCGCCAGTTGGCTTAGAAGGCTTCTTAGAAGGCATAAATGGCCTGTATATATTAATAAGCGCACTAAACGCACATTCACTTTACCGAGTGTACGCCCATTGAAGCCCCTATTATCACGCACACACACACACACACACATATATATTATATACCTATATATATATATATATATAAATTGATTGATGCATGCAAAGCCCCAAGCAAAATATATACGAGCACACCACCACACAAAAAAGCATCACATCACAACATCGTCTAAGTATGACTTTTAGGAGCTCATCCATCAACAGCACATGGTGAAATGAGGCTACGACTTTTTAGGAGCTCATCCCATTAACACCACGTATCCGATATGGGCTACAACCAGCGTCCAAACTTAGACGATTGGTGGTGAAACTATTACACAACAACCCACCAACCACCTCCACCACCGCCTTACTTACCAACACCTGGTAGACCGAAAAGGTCTCTAAATACGACCCAATAGACAGAGCTATTAAACATAAACAATAGGATCCCGTTATTGCAACACTCGATCATGTTTATTTCTCTCACTCACCACCATTTGGTGTATCTGGTCGAGTTGCCAGTTTGCACTATTTAGTTAATTAAAGCATATATTCTGGCTTAATCCGCCAGTTGGTTAGAAGGTCGAGTTGCCAGATAGCAATATTAATTAAGCATATATTCTGGTTTAGAAATTCGCTTTAGAAACCAACCAATTGATATATTAAATACCGTGTACAAACGAAAAGGAATAAATAAAACGCCAATACATCATTCTGTTTATTTAGGCGAATTAATGGAAATAAATATACACTGGGATACATATATATATATATATGGTCAAAAATAATAATAGCATCATGAACAGGAAATATATAATAAAAAATATACAAAACGTTGCATTATCAATATATTAGTACAGGAAAAATATATACAGTTATATTAAATATATTGAAAATAATAATATACGAAACGTATATTCAATTGCATATTAGTACAGAAAAAAAAAAATATATATATATGTGTGTGTGCACAATTTAAATATACATCATTTATGTTCTACGGCGCAAAACACTAAACTCACATGTAATAGAGTCTGCATCCACGTCGCTATTACTTTGCACCACGTGATAAAACCGTCCAAGCAACACTTCACCGTTTAACTGATACGGAGGCATATACTCGACATAAATGGATTTCATATCGTTCAGTACTATTATTGTGCCTACTTTACATCCGGTTGGCAAGTTATCTTTAAACACGGCTAGAATACAATCAAAAGCACGCACAAAGAGGTCATCGTTAACCACAACATCATTATTAAATACAAGTTTATAAACAAGCCTTTCCAATCGAGGGTTTTTTCTTACCGCCCCGAGCTTTTTTGAATCGTGAACTCTACTTCACTCTGCATAGCGGCAATTGAAATAATCTTCCAAGTCGTAACGACAGCTATTCATTATATAGAGGTACAGCTCTTCAGGGTGAACAGTGTAGGTGAGCTCAGCCCTGTACCGCTCAAGTGCTTTGTACAAAAGTTCAGGATATTTCGAAGAATCTAAACCTTTTAATATGCGTCCAGCTCTAGACCATTCTCGCCTTGTTCATTCCTACATTCGATAAATCCGTCGAGCAGAGCGGTGTATGTGCATTCAAGAACCGTGTGAAATTAAATCATTCCGTAACACGAGCGTCTAATATAGGCTTCAGCTTGCGGAAACCGACGATTTCAAACATTCTGTCGAGGATGAAACGGTTTCGCGTAGGGACAAGAACGTTATTATCAGATGCGTTTTACCACATCAGTCGTATATCAATGTATGGCTGCTCGTTATTTATACATAACGTGCAAACAACGGCGTATGAGGGGCGTCACTAATCTGCTCTCTTCTTGTACCTACACCTGCAGGTATTTTATAACGGTCCTCTCCCCACTTCTCAACTATCACGAAGACTCTATTCATCTCCTCAACACTTAAATAAATAATATTACGTTTGCTTGCTTGCCTGCAAATCGTTTCAAGTACATAGCTAATGGTGCCGGTTTCACGCCTGAACACGCGCAATGACTTCGTCACGGAGACATCGTACGAGGCGTTGAGAATGCTTCTCAAAGGAAGTTCCATCGTATTCCCACGTCCACTCGGTTCAAGCTCTGAGATGACTATGAGCCACAGGTGGACGGATCGGTCGACGGGGGGAGTGAGTCACGCTGATGAAACGTGTATAGGTTTGTTCGAACTCGTATGTTTCGTGAGGTACACGGGGTGGGCGACTCGCTGGGGGGAGCGCATCACACTCCTAAAGCGTGTACAGGCTTGTTCGAACACTCTTGGACAAACAGAATTTTCCGAAACAATATCGACTTTAATGTTTTATCACTTACCAGACGTTCATTTCCACAAACTAAACATCTTCACAATCCGGCGCACTATTTGAGAGAACATATGTCCATATTTGACCTTTTTGTTTAACAAGCGATACTCGTCTCTAAAGTCTGTTAAAAACTCACACAGCCCATTAGCCACAACCTCACTACAAGCCTCATCATCATGTATATTAATATAGTGGTAAAAATACTTATGATTCTCCATGATGACAAGATTTACATTCGCAAGCGTAGGGTACGAGTAGTCGGTATGGTGCAACATGACATAATATCGCTTGTCCCACCACTCATCAACAAGACTCACTATCCATAACCGTTGCTTATCTTCTGAACGTGTTGCTTCTTCTACTTCACGGTATATGTGAGCCTTTATAAAGCTTAGGTCTATAACATACTTCAATACATCGTCTGTACTACGAAATCCTACAACGCCCTCGCCAGAATACCCGTAGAGTATTTGAACATCTTGGTCCTTCGTACGGCTCAATGTAGCCTTAAAAGAGGCAAAGGAGGGGGGAATAGGGAGTTTTTCAGTATCCACCACATCTTGGCACTTTCCCGAATACCACTTCATAAATGTTGAACACGCAATATTAAAGGTAGCCATTACTATTTTTTACTTCTACGCGGGAGAATACACGCCTGAGCTCAAGGGTATGCAGAGGTCAACTATGCACGCAGGGGCGGGCGGGGTTTAGCTTTTTACTGTACACACACACACACACACGCACGCACGCAAAGAACAAAATGAAACGCTAACTGAAACACGATTTATGTAATAAACGAAATATTCAAGGTATATATTCAAGGTATATATAAATCTCCACCATATATATATTATATATATATACAGTATATATATACGTGTAATAAATAAGTTAACAACAGACATATCAAAGATTATGGTATCCAAAGGGAACGGTATCATAGCACACCCAGCTTATCTTACTTTTGAAAACTCAGGATATCTACTTATGGTTGCAATTTCTTGTTTCTCTAACGTAAATTAATCCCATCATGTTTTCGTGTTTCCATGGTGATTATTTCGGCATATATATATATATATATATATATATATATATATATATATATATATATATATGGTGGAGATTTAATAATACTTTTCTCGATAATTCAGCACCACTTTAGGACACAAAACTTTTATGAATTATCTGCATTTAAATTCGTGGCACTATTCTTTATTTTAATTACCATTATAGGACCGAGTCGGAGCTACGCCGTATTATAGCTACTTTTGATGAAAGAGGGGTAAATGAAATGGAGGCTTTTCGTCCGGCCAACCCAGTGACCTGAATACAGAAGTCGAGGTATTGGCTTACATCCAGTCAAGTGAGTATCAAATCATCGAGGAACTAATGTAAGTATTTTGAGGTTAAGAACAAAACACAGTGTATTTTCATTTATTAAATGGCAGAAAACATGTGCAAAACTGGGCCAGTGTCCGTTAAATAAGTCTTAATGGCTACAGTTACAAATGTATATACAGCTTTACACAATATAGATATAAACATTTACACATTACAGGGGTGCTAACATATGGGAACCTTTTTTTAATCTGTCTGCATACACTTTTATCGTTTATCTCTGTGTCGCACAAATCGAATAATTTAAAAAAATCATAAATCCTTCCCACGTGACATGTGCATGAGAAATAAAATGCAATACAATCCACATGTTTCAGTATAATATCCTTGGAAACGATATGGGGACCAACAATCTCAGGCACATGTAACTGCGCGATAAACTGTACAATTACCGAATCATTCCAGGGCTGAAATCCGAGTGAATCAAAATAATACATTCTTTTCCTATTTTTAAAATAGATCGCAAGCCAATGAATCCCCTCACCCCCCCACAATGTCGGTGTTAACGGTAATCCCGTACCAGTTTCTCGTACTTGGCAACTTGAATATTTCATTCTTCGCAAACACACCGATAAATTTTGAGCGTGTGAAACAGTCACTTTTCATTACTCTCTGGAGTGTATTCGCATCCATTTTAAAAGTCTGTGATCACGTTCCTGAAAAGATCAACTTCTATTAGTGCCTGTGATTCGAGATACACGAGTACACTTATAGGCGCGTCTATAGGCTTGGCAAATTCCAACCTGACTGAGATATTCCCACTGTGCTGTGGAGTTAAATGTGTATTTGCGCCAGCAGATAAGTCAGGCGCAATATCAAATAAATAAATGTTAAATTCTTCGACAAATTCTTTCTGTATTACACCAAAACCAAGTTCGTCACAGGCGCCTGTATTATAAACCAGACTACTATATGCTCTCGCGCCAGAGCGGGAACACAGCGTCTGATGAGTAGTCCGTAATCATGGTCCCTCCAGAGCGAGGCCATTTAGGTATAGAATAATATTTTTAAGGCCGAAATTCTCGAATTTAAAGGCACTCTTTTTATATTTTCCATTCGTCGAGGCGTGTTTCTGCATTCCAATTAATATCCTTTTAGTGGGACTCCAAGGGCCACGTTTTCTAGTTACTTCGATGCCAACCCTGCGGGGACCGTGTATAGTATGATCTGTACCCTGTTAATTGGGTATTTTACTGGTTGTTATATATATTTACCCTACATTATTATGTAAGCGTTACTGTAGTCTATAACAACAAAATTTATGGTTTAGCATGTGCAATCCAATGTTGGTCTCGATAAGATGGTTCACATTTGGGGATAAATGGGGATTTATGACACACCCTGTAGTAAGAAAACCATACGTGATAGGGAAAAACTAACTATATTTTTGAGATCAGCGCACTCAAATTATATAGAATCACCAACTAGTTTCTAAAAATCGATCGACAAGTTTTCAAATGTGTACTGGTGTAACAACACCCTTCTCCCAACGTAGTTCTCGTCTTTTCTCATTACATGCCATTCTTCTCTCTTGAGCCTTCTTTGAAATTCCCGTAACTTTCACCCCCCCTACTGACTCTGTCGTTCCTTATCCTCTTTCTTCTAACTACACCCCTCGATATTATCCGCATGTCATTCCCTGGTTTTGGCAATAAATTTTACGGCCGGATGCCCTTCCTGACGTCAACCCTCATATATATATATATATATACATTTCAACTGCAAACAACACACAGTATAAATTAACGTAAAGAACGACGCTTGTATAGAAGAACGTTCCGCGCAAGATGAGGAGGGAGAACGCAAATGAAAAAATAGGTAACCACCCATTGTGTAGTGGTTATCATATCTGACCGGCAATCGGAAGATTCCGGGTTCGATTCCGGGTGGTTACCTCATTTTTTCATTTGGTTCGTTCTCCCTCTTCATCTTGCGCGGAACGTTCTTCTATACAAGCGTCGTTCTTTACGTTTTTTATATATATATATATATATATATATATATATATACTGTATCTAAAACGATAATTTTTGTTTCTTTCAGGAATTTGTCCTTGCACAAAATGTTACATCATAAATATCTTCATCTTATTTCATCATAATATAGCTGTAAAAAATACATGTAGTCTTCGTCCTAATATAAACATATGATGTCCTTGATAATGTCTAAACTATTTTGAGTTAAGACGTTAACTCTGAACGATATTCAATTTTGGTGTGATCTATGTTTACAGCAAGGGAAATATTACTTTTTTTTTTTTGTTAATATGCAGTAATAGCCCCACCTCGACTTCATAATTTTTTATGTTAGCTTCGGTTAGTATACAGCAATAGAATAATTTGTTGAAAGCCAGACTCCCCGCAATTCAAAATTAACGAGTTATTGATGTTTTAAGTTTTAACCATTTTTTTGTTTTCGCGACCTGCCAGCAGGCATAAGACATCATCGCTCTCAGACAATTTTCTAGAAATGTGTGGATGACCAATCACAGTGCACCTTTTTTTAACCAATAGTAGGCTATTAAAACACTCAAAAACAACCACGCCTTAATGAACCAATGATAGCTAATTAGGAATTTAAAGCTATTAAACACTCAAAAACAATCATGCCTTAAGAACCAATGACAGCTAATTAGGAATTTTAAAGAACTTATCAAGTTTTTTTCCCGACCGTTTAGTCACGGAAAAACCTCGGCCTTTGATACAGCTGAGGTCTTTCTTTTTTAATTTTTGCGGCCGTAAACATGTGTAGTGAGATTTGTGAAAGTTGTGACCTAGGCTACGTTGAAGTGTTGAAAATTTTAGGAGACGATTCACGAGCGGTTCACATTTTTCAAGAACACGGTGTCGTTCCCCGTACACGAAACTGTCTAGAGCAGGGGTGGGCAACCTTTTTAAGTGAGCGTGCCAAAATCGTCAAATCTTTGATGCAAAAGTTAATCTTTACCATTTTTTAGCAGAAAACATTAAGTTAAAATATAAAACTCAGCGAAGAACTTGGATATTTATTTATTTTAATTTTTTTAAGGTGAGCCCGGGAATCGCGTGCCGGAAAAAAGTCGTTGCCGTGCCACGTTTGGCACGCGTGCCAAGGGTTGCCAACGCCTGGTCTAGAGTGTTCCCAGCCCCTTTATTTCCGTAGTGACCGAGACGTTTTCGTGTGTAAACGCAAATTTCCAAAAACAAGCACGTGGGCACGTGGCTAGCGAAGTCACACATTCCGGCAAGTGTTAATTTAGCTTTCATAAGCGTTTTCCTCCAAAAACATGTTTACCAATCCTACTGTGAGCAATACCTACAGTTAGCGCCGCAAAATAGCCCAACCTCGAGTTCATAATTTTTGATGTTAGCATTCGGTAGTATGATGATTGGTTAAGTACAGTATATCAAAGTTAGGTCAATTGAATGCCCAGTTAGGTCAACTGAATGCCCGGTTAGGTCAACTGAATGTCCAGTTAGGTCAACTGAATACCGGTTAGGTCAACTGTACACCCTTGACGATTGGTTAGGTTAAGTCATGATATTTTCGTTAGTTTAACGGTTATTTTTTTTCGAAATCTCTTCATTTAGGTTAGGTTAGTTTAGGTTAGCAATAACGGTAGCGAAATTTAGTTATTAGGTGTGTTTTCATGTGCTTTATTCAGAAATGCTACTCATTTGCCCGGTGTTTACTTGAAAAAAACCGACAAAAAAAAACCGATTTTTTTTGTACTTTCAATTAAATGAGTGGCATTTCTGAGGAAAGCACATGAAAACACACCCTAATAACTAACTTTCGCACCAAAAGTCGAGGTGGGGCTATTTGCTGCATATTTACCTTCTTTTTTTTTTTCTTACTACAGTAATTCTACTGAAGAATCGAATTTTGCAAGTCGCCATGGTACCCACTCGGCCATGAAATGTTAAGATATACTGTACTGAGATAGTTTCAGTATGCATACTTTAATATGTATACGGTTTCTGTTCATATATATATAATTTTTTTTTCCCCTTAGTTTTTTCTGAGAACTGCCGTTAAATATTTTTTATTTTTTTAACTTTGAATTTTTAATGTCAAATGTTTCTTGTATGTTATTCTCGTCCTGTTCTTTATAAGCTTTATTATTATGCACACAAAAAAGATTTGCTGCTTTGCAGGACACATTTTTCAGACTAGTCCATGATTTTTGTAGTGTAGGGAACGCCTTTTGGTTTTAAACAGTTTTTTCTGCACAAAATTAGCACTCATCCTACATTTTAAACAGAAGTTTTTAAACCAGTGAGAACTTAACATTTACTTTAAGCTCACGAACCACTTACATTTTGAGTGCAGCTTCACAAATTTGGTTTCACTGGCTTTGGATGTGAAGCTCAAAAGTTTTATGGCTGTGGTATTTTTGTAAATTTATGGACTAACTTGCTTTTCCTCGATTTCATAAGAGTACAAAATTTTGTAAAAGCGTGGTCTGACTAGATACACAAAATTATTTATTATTTTTTACTACAAACAACACACATTGTAAAATAGCTCCGTTGGGTGGAGCTTAGAACTCTTGACGAATAAGCTCCGCCCAGCCTCTCACGCGGACTGAAGCTTACTCAGCTGAACAACATTTTGGCCACATAAACTTTGCTCTAAATTAAATGTTTTTGTAGTGGACGAATTTGTGCGATGTTTACATCAATTTATTCGTAACGACGCCCTTTATCTTTTGGTGTAAAGTCGCCGATGATGTAGTTTCTCCTGAAAAAAAATTAAACCTTCAGAAGAACCATCCTCAAAGTGTTAGTCGGTGTCAAAAAAGATTTAACCTCGCACTACCATTCGTGGACGATATCATAGGGAGAAACTATAATGCTACATGTTCTGTACGTATATATATATATATATATATATATATATATATACTGAATTCATTCACTGTACATTATTAAGGTGAAGCTATCTACAAATCAAGTGATCTTGACAATAGATTTAAACACATCCTGAATGTTACAACAACGAATCTTAATCGAGAGAGAGAGAGAGAGAGAACTGTGGTTGTTATATATGACCATTTCAAGCAAATAGCACATTCAACAATAAAAAACACACACACACACCACACACACGTGCGCATCTCCGCATAAGTGAGGTACAGACTTTTTAAAATGTTTAGAGTAGTCTTTGTAAATTTAGCTTTCAATATAGTTGTTAGGTTGGGTTAGGCTAAGCTAGGTTAGGTTAGGTTAGTTAAGGGTAGATTAAATTACACTAGATTAAGTTAAATTATATGATGGTGTAGAATTTACTGTTTCGTTGTCTCTTTAAATGCACGTCCAAATATTTTTTGGTCACGAAATTTTTCATTTGAGGACAATTTTTAAACGATCCGAGAATTTGGTTCATCAGTCAAAAATTTCGTCTTTCAAAAGGACCCACCGACATTGAAGTTATACGAAAAATGAAATAATGAGTCTATATTCTCTCTCTCTCCTCTCTCTCTCTCTCTCTCTTAATATATATATATATATAAATATATATATATATATATATATATATATATATATATATATATATATATAATAATAATAATAATAATAACTACAACATTTGTTTGCATTCCTAAAGAGAAATGGAAACGAACCAATCAAAAAACGTAATCTTTAGTAAACTTCAAAAACGTTTATATAATTCAATAAAACGTTTACTAAACTTCTCATTTCTTGCTGGGATGTTTTTATGTAGAAAAGATGGAACAATGGGCGAACACCCGCAAAATGCCGTCGCTCCCTCCAGCCTACTGTATATAGTCGTATGTAATACTGTATGTCATTTTTCGCCAATTGTCTTTATTTTATCCGTTATTGGTTAGTCGCAGCATTTGAGAAAGTATTCTCGATATAACTGTTAATTTGTGCCAAAAAGGGTCACCTTTTGCGTTTTCCTTTGGTATGCAGGGGGGATGGAGGTAACCATAACCCGTTAATTCTACACTGAAACAAAGATGATGAATACACACGAGTCAAGAGGGTTACCTTAAATGTTTTATGCTTTGAAATCGCCTACGAAATAACGCTTTTTTACGTTATATAATTAATCTATTGTAATAATTACTAAATAGGATTTGAATATTATTTAATTACGTGGTTTGTTTTAAAAAATGTTCATTGAACGGTATGGTAATTATATTATCATTACCGAGTGTAATTTGGAGGTTATTGTTCAAATACATTTATTCTTTATTTTACCATCTTACCAATACTAATTATATTCTTTAATTATTTATATATTCTTTAACCTAACTATATTTTTTATTTTTAACTATTAGATGTAAAATAATTATTGAATAGCGATTGCAATTGTGATATCGTCGAAAACTGATTAAAAAATCTCACCCCACCATAATCACGGGGCTTTCGATTATTACTTTTTTCTGCTCCAAGTAACCAATGAAGTTCAGAAGGATAATGAGGGGATCTTACTAGGGAGGGGGATGGAGTTGCTTAAAACACGTCCAAGGACTATAAAATGATCTGACGGACAAGATAATAGTAGCGTGTGTTAGCATCTCTTAACAACAATTCGCTAATATCCTTACACCTTGTACGCGACGCAATCTAAAGAGCTGGATGACATGCAGTTTGAACATCCATTATAATAAAAACAATTCAATAACTAATCTGAAATTTATGGAACCGAACTTTTAAGACACCTGAATATATATATATATATATATATATATATATATATATATATATATATCGTGTTTCTGGCCACAGAAGCGAACTAACATCAAGAACCAGTTTGATTAACACGCGAGTTACCGTATTTGACGGCATATAGGCGTACTTTTTTTTACCAAAAATGGTTAAAAAAATCACCCAGCGTCGTGTATGTGAAGTTGCAGTCTCCCGTAGGCTAATGAATCCCCCAGTAGCTGTCTCCGGTAGGCTAAATTCTGCCTAGCCCAACTTCAGAATTAAAAATATGTTATTGTTTACTTAAACACATTATTATTATTATTATTATTATTATTATTATTTCATCATCATTATTACATTATTATTTCTTTAATTAACTAAAAAAGGAATTATTGTCAATATTAAACCTGGATTTATAACTACTGATGCTGATATTACGAGACGATTATCATCTGTACGGCACCCAACTATTCAGAGCTAAGCAGTAACCGTTTCTGAACTCTTACAAACGTAACTATCTATTAATGTCATCTATTAATGTCTATTAATGTTCAGTACCAGTAACAGTGAAATTATTTTTTTGTTATGCAGATTTGTTCAATTAAAAATATCCTGCTTTTAGTGAAATGCTTTTTGAATTCTGCTTTACAGAATTAATGTTATATTTCATGTGAGATATTTCATTGTAAATGACTTCTTCTGCTATGCTGATCTTATGCTCATGATCCATATTAGTAAGAGTAAACATTAAATGCTTAAATACACTCAAAAGTTTTTTTCCTAAATATTCCCTGCTGAAATGTGGGTGCGTCTTATATGCCCGTGCGTCTTATAAACCGTCAAATACGATAATATTATATGCAATAATACATGATAACAAACACGTACGTTAATTTCTGATGTGAACTTTAAAAATAATCTGTTACTCAATTAAAACTAAGAAAATATCTTTCAACTTAATTGCAGTACGCATATAAAGAATCGTGTTGCCCGGAGCAAGCTTCGGTTCGGAGTTTTAGCTACTGAACTCAGAGCACTGACAACATTAGTCAAATATACGCTTTTAAGTTGGAGGGTGTTGATTGGCCCTTTTAATTTTAGAAACGTCATAAGGCAGTAATTCTTCGCTTTACAGAAATTCAATTTACAAGTTTCGCCTTAACGGAAATGATTAAGGAGGGAATAAACTTCAGTACAACGGAAGTAAGAGTCATTATAACAGAAATTTGAGTATAAAATATCATTAACTCAGTCACTAAAATATCTAATCTATTCTAATTTTACACAGGCAGTGGCTCGTACTAGCGGCTCGTGCTCATCACAAAATAGTATTCGATATACGGAAATCCGCTTTACGGAAGGGCTTTACGGAAAGTAACCCTTCCTTAAAGCGAGGGATTACTGTACAACACTTTTCGCCAGTTGCGTTTGACTTGAGTAACAAAGAGTAAAACACTAAAATGAATTGTTACCTTAAGTTAATGTCTAAAAAAACTCAGGAATGTTTTTAATGAAATTGTGCAAAAGGCAAGTAAGCATTCATTAAGGACGTAAGTGGACAGGTTCGTACTTCAGTCCGGATCGGTATGAAGCCATAATTTTTAACTTTTGAAGCTATTTCGTCTAAATAGCTAAAAAAAATTCAAAAGTTATTCCATTTTCAAATTGGTCCAACTTTAACTGTATTTTCTGGCGTTTTTTACTTTTGTCGCTTAGCCACTTCTTCCTAGGAGGGTTGTATACTACAAGGGATAATCGCCGCACATCTTTCTATATACAGACATTTGACGCATAGCACTGGATATTTAATAAAATTTCGATTTTAAACGTTCAATATACGTACAATATTGAACGATTACTAAAACGTTGTGCATATAAACGTAGAATAATGGAAGGTTAAAAACATCCTAAAGAAACGTTTATAATATTTTCTAGTGCTATAGATCCCTTAACTACACGTCATTAGTGTACGTTTTGTAAAGTTTTAGGACGTTTTTAATGTTAATTTTATAAACGTTTAGTGAACGACATTTCCAGGTGAATTACGTAATTTTATTTGTTTCATGTTATTCCAATTGCGTATAATAAAAATAAAAGCAATTCAGACACCATTTTCAGTTGTCATCAAAGTCCTGCCTATAACAGAAGTCATTAAAATAGTTTATTCGTAAACCTAGAGAGAGGAACATACACTTTCTATGTTAAACGAAGACTGAAGTAAAACGTACAGGCAGAGGAAGGTTTCGTCCTCTCGTCGCAAGAAAACATCCGGAGTACGTCTCCTACCATTACCACCCGTAAATTTTTTTTTTTTCCCTTTCTATTTTAGTAATACGGAAATTAACATCATGGTTCTGTGCATGTCATTCGCATATTTTTATAAGATGATCCAGACCTTTAATTGAAGGGCTTATTGATACATATCGTCGGTATAGACCAAGTTATTTATCCTCATGTTATCTATACATCCCACTCTCCCCCCACTAAAGTAAGTAATTAAGTCATCAATATATCATACATATTAAACAGCAGAGGAGAGAGGAAGGAACCTTGTCTAATTCCGTACAAGGAATCAAAATATTCGGACGATACATTCCCCAACCATAAAAGTTTGTTAGGAATACAAAAGTTTCAGTACATTTAAAACATAGAGAGGGTTGAAAAAGTAAATAGACACCTTTGCTTTTCCATTTTTTTTATTTGATTATAAAAATCAATAAATAATACAGATTTATTGAATCAATAAAAGGGGAAAGGAACAGAATTTTAAAAATATTGATTCACTTAATTTGTTATTATTTATTGACTTTTATAATCAAATAAAAAATATGACAAAAATATGTCTATTTACTTTTGTCGACCTTCTTTATACTGGAATATTCCTGTCTTCTAATTTTCTTAATAGAATATCGTGATTCACTATCATCTGCTTTGCTTATATCAAAAAAGCAACTGTAAATAGTTAGATTACTAACAGTATATTTAAATACAATCTCTTTCAATACATAAATACATAAATCAGTTGAATAAGACCTTTTAAAAACAAACTAATTAGGAAACGTCCATAAATAATCATTTAATCGGCGTAGCTAAAGTTTCTCAAGTAGTTTTTTTGATATATGTCTTAAACACGTATAAATAGGAAAATAAATTATAGCTAAACTGTAAATTGTAAGGCATTATTTTCCTGACCATTTCAATTACTACAATCATTATGATTAACACATATGTCTCACTTACGTCCCAAACCTGCCTTTGTTTCAGATCAATGGAAAACACTTGGGATGTAGGAACGTGCTGGGGGAGTAATCAAGAGATGCTCTATCATACCTACATAATGAAACTAGTAATTACGAATCGAATAATTACATCTCTTTTTTTTGCGAATTAAATCATCAGTTTATGTAGATTAGTTGTAAATGTGATAAATTAGTTTGAAATATAAACTCAAATGTATCTTCTTTGCAATAAATTATATGCATCAATAATTATGCGTATGTGATATATATATATATATAAAATATAACTCAGAATGGTTCCCTGAGAAACTTTTATGTTACACGCAGACAGTGCATGGAACAAGGAACTCTTCTGAGAAAATTAAATCCACTATAGTCCGAAAAGTAATGGTAAATGACAAACACTACAGTTTTTTTCTTTTTCATGATGTTAGCCCGACGTGGGCAACGGATCCCAAAAGAGTTCCTTGTTCCATGCACGGTCTGTGTGTAACATAAAAGTTTCTCAGGGGACCATTCTGAGTGGTATCACATTAAATGGACGTGTTAAGTGCCTTGAAAAGTGGACGCTCAATTTCCCAGTTGAGGTTTAAGTTTTGTTTTTTGGCTAAACTTACAATAGTTACCCCCTTTTTTCTTTGATGTATTCAATCCGACATGAATGCAGCGAGTTTCTTGCTTATATTGAGGTTCTGAATGTAGAGAGGCTAGGCTGCTATAAACCCTAGATCCTGTTCCAAAGTTGGATCCTATCTGCTTAGCAGAGAGCTAGTGAGGGTAGCTATATTTTGGGGCCTCTTTGCGAGTGACCTGTTGCCCACGTCGAGCTAACATCATGAAAAATAAAAAACTGTAGTGTTTGTCATTTACCATTACTTATTCGGACTATAGTGGATTTAATTTTCTCAGAAGAGTCCCTTGTTCCATGCACGGTCTGTGTGTAACATACTCGTATACTGTATATATACAGAGTTGACAAAAGTAAAAGATACCTTCAGTTTTTATTTGATTTGATAAAAGTCATTAAATAATAACAGATTTATTGAATGAATATATTTAGAATCGTGTTGGTTTCCCCATTCCATTATGTAAAGCTGACTCACGTTCTGGCATTTCATTGATGAGCTCTGCCATTTGTTATTCAGAACAATTTTCTTGGTGTCTATTTATTTATGTCAACCCTATATATACAGGGTGGGGCACGGGAACCAAGTGTTTTTGGAATAATCAGGAAAATGATATTTATTTTTGTAAAGAAAATATATTGGTAGAACAACATTCGTAAGAACATAGCATTTCATGTCATAATAATCATGTACCGAAAATTATATCTGGCATATGATGTCCTTGGCCGTCGACGCATTGTTGAAGGCGTTTACGAAAATTGGCCTCCACTCTTCCCAGCAGGTCTCTGTTGATTTGGATGATTGTTGACGGATCGCTTCCTTCAATGCATCTAATGTACGGGGCTTGTCCTCGTAGACACGTGACTTGAGGTACCCATAGAAAGAAGTCACATGTGGAACAAGTCAGGGGACCGAGGGGCCATGCAATGTCACAAATCTCGAAATGAGATGGGGGAAACAGGGGCGAAGAACAGCCATGACGCTCTGGCGGTGTGGCGTGGCCCCATCTTGCTGAAACCACAAATGTCGACGAGCAATACGCCTTCTTCGTAACTCAGGGATGAAAAAGGTGTCACCATCTCAATGTAACGCCCAGATGTGTATGGTAACGGTAACCCCATTTGTTCGAAGAAATAGGGACCGATGACGCCAAACTTTCCCACCGCGCACCAAACTGTAACCTTAGGGATGCAGCGGTTTTTCATGGAGTTGTCGCGGATTTTCAGCAGCCCAATACCGACAGTTTTGATTGTTGAACGGCCCCATTAAGGTGGAAATGGCTTCATCACTCATTACCACCATCATGTTTCATTCTGCTCATAAAGTGCAAGCATTTCCTGTGCAAAATTCAGTCGTTGGGGGCAATCGTTTACATTCAATTCCTGCACCATCGCTAACTTGTATGGGTGAAAATGTAATTCTTCATGCAAAATCCGTCTAACAGTACGATGGCTGATTCCGAGTGCAGCTGAATGTCTCCGAGCAGAGCGGCTGGGCTTTGCAACATCGCTTGTCTGACCTTTCAACGTTCTCTGGAGTACGCACAGTGCGTTGCGGCCCCTTCGGTTTTGTTTTCATATTGAGCCTCCTGTTCGAAGATTGTTAACCCAACGTAAGATTGTGTCACGAGCGGGAACAGAGTCATTTCGATGAATGTTGAATCTGCGGCGAAACGCACGCTGAACTGCTGTCACTGACTCGCCACTCCTAACAAAATGATCATACGCGAACATGCGGTGTTCTAACGTCCACTGCTCCATGATGGCACCTGAAAGATAAAGGTGAGTGTTAGTTAAAGTTAAATGCTATGAACCCAGGAATGGAATGCTACCTACCGCACGCCCCTCCCATTCCTAATGGCCGATTACTAGCTATTCAAAAAACACTTGATTCCCGTGCCCCACCCTGTACTACAGTATATAAAAGCAAGTTGTGTGATTCTGTCTGTCTGTCCGTGAACGTTTGGGTCTCTGAAAAAAGCTGAACTTTTTAAATAATAATTACATGGTCAGAGAGGAAAAAAAGAAATTATAGTCATGAAAATCTTGAGTTTCACATTGTGTCAAGATTTGTGAAGCTTAAGATTTTCATGACTATAGTTTTATTGGTCAACTAATTGAACCCCCAGTAATTGGGGGACCTATATAACTGTCTGGCAAAAATATCCGGCCGTAGGTCAGGTTTTTTGCTAGTAATAATAATAATAATGTTTGGGGTTGTTAGTAGTATGCCCGCAAAATGGTAGAGCGCAATGGAATTGCAAATGTGCCAATCCCCACCCCTCTTTGTTGCAGCCCACCCCTTGTTGCAAGACACCCCATAGTGCCAACCCCTACCCCCTTTTGTTGCATGGCACCCACTAAATGGGTAGCAACAAGTGCTTATGCAACTTGGAGGCGGAGTTATCCCCGAAGCTGCAATGAACATTTTGGGGGTATGCAACTTGGAGTTATCCCCCAAGTTGCAATGAACCCCTCAAAGGGAGACCTAACCTAAAAGAGAGGTGTTCGCCTGGCAGCTGCCAAGCGCATATTAAGACTTTATCCGAGCCGCCGTTGTCTTATAGGATCCCTAATCAGCCAGTTGGCATCATCTGCCAGTTGGCTTATCTGGCTGAGTTGCCAGATTCCGCTGTTTATTTAATTAAAGCATATATTCTGGCTTAATCAGCCAGTTGGCTTAGAAGGCTGAGTTGCCAGATTGCGCTGTTTATTTAATTAAAGCATATATTCTGACTTATTCCGCCAGTTGGCTTAGAAGGCTGAGTTACCAGATTGCATTTGTTTATTTAATTAAAGCACATATTCTGACTTATTCCGTCAGTTGACTTAGAAGGCTGAGTTGCCAGATTGCGCTGTTATTTAATTAAAGCACATATTCTGGCTTAATCAGCCAGTTGGCTTAGAAGGCTGAGGTGCCAGATTGCGTTTATTTATTTAATGAAAGCATATATTCTAACTTAATCCGCCAGTTGGCTGAGAAGGCTTCTTAGAAGGCATAAATGGCCTGTATATATTAATAACCTTCGAACGAACTAAAAGCGCACATAAACGCACATACACTCACCGAGTGTACGCCCATTAAAGCCCCTATTATCACACACACACACACACACACTCACACAATATATATATATATATATATATATATATATATATATATATATATATATATATATATATATATATAACTGATTGATGCATGCAAAGCCCCAATAGCAAAATATATACGAGCACAACCACCACACAAAAAAGCATCACATCACCAACAATCGTCTAAGTATAGACTTTTAGGAGCTCATCCCATCAACAGCACATGGTGAAATGAGCGCTACCACTTTTTAGGAGTTCATCCCATTAACACCACGTATCCGATATGAGGGCTACAACCAAGCGTCCAAACTTAGACGATTGGTGGTGAAACTATTACACAACAATCCACCAACCACCTCCACCACCGCCTTACTTACCAACACCTGAAACTATTACACAACAAACCACCAACCACCTCCACCACCGCCTTACTTACCAACACCTGGTAGACCGACAAGGTCTCTAAATACGACCCAATAGACAGAGCTATTAAGCATAAACAAATAGGATCCGTTACTGCAACACTCTATCATGTTTATTTCTCTCTCTCACCACCATTTGGCGTATCTGGTCGAGTTGCCAGTTTGCACTATTTATTTAATTAAAGCATATATTCTGGCTTAATCTGCCAGTTGGCTTAGAAGGTCGAGTTGTCAGATAGCAATATTAAATTAAAGCATATATTCTGGCTTAATCCGCCAGTTGGCTTAGAAGGTCGAGTTGCCAGATAGCAATATTTAATTAAAGCATATATTCTGGTTTAGAAATTCGCTTTAGAAACCAACCAATTGATATAATTAAATACCGTGTACAAACGAAAATGAATAAATAAAACGCCAATACATCATTCTGTTTATTTAGGCGAATTAATGGAAATAAATATACACTGGGATATATATATATGGTCAAAAAATAATAATAGCATCATGAACGGGAAACATAATAAAAAATATACAAAACGTTGCATTATCAATATATTAGTACAGGAAAAATATATACAGTTATATTAAATATATTGAAAATAATAATATACGAAACGTATATTCAATTGCATATTAGTACAGAATATATATAGTATATATATATATATATATATATATATATAATTAAAATATACATCCTTTATGTTCTACAGCGCAAAGCACTAAACTCACATGTAATAGAGTCTACATCCACGTCGCTATTTGCACCATGTGATAAAACCGTCCAAGCAACACTTCACCGTTTAACTGATACGGAGGCATATACTCGACATAAATGGATTTCATATCGTTCAGTACTATTTTTGTGCCTACTTTACATCCGGTTCGCAAGTTATCTTTAAACACGGCTAGAATACAATCAAAAGTACGCACAAAGAGGTCATCGTTAACCACAACATCTTTATTAAATACAAGTTTATAAACAAGTCTTTCCAATCGAGGTTTTTTTTTACCGCCCTGAGCTTTTCAATCGTGAACTCTCCTTCACTCTGCATAGCGGCAATTGAAATAATCTTCCAAGTCATAACGACAGCTATTCATTATATAGAGGTACAGCTCTTCAGGGTGAACAGTGTAGGTGAGCTCAGCCCTGTACCGCTCAAGTGCTTTGTACCAAAGTTCAGGATATTTCGAAGAATCTAAACCTTTTAAATATTCATCCAGCTCTAGACCATTCTCGCCTTGTTCATTCCTACATTCGATAAATCCGTCGAGCAGAGCGGTGTATGCGCATTCAAGAACCGTGTGAAAATAAATCATATCCGTAACACGAGCGTCTAATATAGGCTTCAGCTTGCGGAAACCGACGATTTCAAACATTCTGTCGAGGATGAAACGGTTTCGCGTAGGGACAAGAACGTTATTATCAGATGCGTTTTACCACATCAGTCGTATATCAATGCATGGCTGCTTGTTATTTATACATAACGTGCAAACAACGGCGTATGAGGGGGCGTCACTAATCTGCTCTCTTCTTGTACCTACACCTGCAGGTATTTTATAACGGTCCTCTCCCCACTTCTCAACTATCACGAAGACTCTATTCATCTCCTCAACACTTAAATAAATAACATTACGTTTGCTTGCTTGCCTGCAAATCGTTTCAAGTACATAGCTAATGATGCCGGTTTCACGCCTGAACACGCGCAATGACTTCGTCACGGAGACATCGTACGAGGCGTTGAGAATGCTTCTTAAAGGAAGTTCCATCGTATTCCCACGTCCGCTCGGTTCAAGCTCCGAGATGACTATGAGCCACAGGTGGACGGATCGGCTCGATGGGGGGAGTAAGTCACGCTGAAATGTGCATGGGTTTGCTCGAACTCGTATGTTTCGTGAGGTACACGGGGTGGGCGACTCGCTGGGGGGAGCGCGTCACACTCCTAAAGCGTGTACAGGCTTGTTCGAACACTCTTGGACAAACAGAATTTTCCGAAACAATATCGACTTTAATGTTTTATCACTCACCAGACGTTCATTTCCACAAACTAAACATCTTCACAATCCGGCGCACTATCTGAGAGAAACATATGTCCATATTTGACCTTTTTGTCTAACAAGCGATACTCGTCTCTAAAGTCTGTTAAAAACTCACACAGCCCATTATCCACAACCTCACTACAAACCTCATCATGATGTATATTAATATAGTGGTAAAAATACTTATGATTCTCCATGATGACAAGATTTACATTCTCAACCGTAGGGTACGAGTAGTCGGTATGGTGCAACATGACATAATATCGCTTGTCACACCACTCATCAACAAGATTCACTATCCACAACCGTTGCTTATCTTCTGAAGGTGTTGCTTCTTCTACTTCACGGTATATGTGAGTCTTTATAAAGCTTAGGTCTATAACATACTTCAATACATCGTCTGTACTACGAAATCCTACAACGCCCTCGCCAGAATACCCGTAGAGTATTTGAACATCTTGGTCTTTCGTACGGCTCAATGTAGCCTTAAAAGAGGCAAAGGAGGGGGGAATAGGGGTTTTTTCAGTATCCACCACATCTTGGCACTTTGCCGAATACCACTTCATAAATGTTGAACAAGCAATATTAAAGGTAGCCATTACTATTTTTCTTCTACACGAGAGAATACACGCCTGAGCTCAAGGGTATGCAGAGGTCAACTGAGCACGCAGGGACGGGCGGGGCTTAGCTTTTTACTGTACACACACACACACGCACGCACGCAAAGGAGAAAATGAAACGCTAACTGAAACACGACTTATGTAATAAACGAAATATTCAAGGTGTGTATATATATATATATATATATATATATATATATATATACAAATACATGTAATAAATAAGTTAACACTAGACAAATCAAAGATTATTGTATCCAAAGGGAACGGTATCATAGCACACCCAGCCTATCTTACTTTTGAAAACTGTCAGGATATCTACTTATGGTTGCAATTTCTTGTTTCTCTTCGTAAAATTAATCCCATCATGTCATGTTTTTGTCTGTTTCCATGGTGATTATTTCGGCATATATATATATATATATATGGTGGAAATTTAATAATATTTTTCTCGATAATTCAGCACCGCTTTAGGACACAAAACTTTTATGAATTATCTGCATTTAAATTCGTGGCATTATTCTTTATTTGAATTACCATTATAGGACCGAGTCGGAGCTACGCCGTATTATAGCTACTTTTGATGAAAGAGGGGTAAATGAAATGGAGGCTTCTCCGTCCGGCCAACCCAGTGACCTGAATACAGAAGTCGAGGTATTGGCTCACATCCAGTCAAGCGAGTGTCAGATCATCGAGGAACTAATGTAAGTATTTTGAGGTTAAGAACAAAACATTGTATTTTCATTTATTAAATGGCAGAAAACATGTGCAAAACTGGGCCAGTATCCGTTAAATAAGTCTTAATGGCTACAGTTACAAATGTATATACAACTTTACACAATATAGATATACATTTACACATTACAGGGGTGCTAACATATGGGAACCTTTTTTTATCTGTCTGCATACACTTTTATCGTTCATCTCTGTGTCGCACAAATCGAATAATTTAAAAAAATTATAAATCCCTTCCCACGTGACATGTGCATGAGAAATAAAATGCAATACAATCCACGTTTCAGTATAATATCCTTGAAACGATATGGGTTCCAACAATCTCAGGCACATGTAATTGCGCGATAAACTACAATTACCGAATCATTCCAGGGCTGAAATCCGAGTGAATCAAAATAGTACATTCTTTCCCTATTTTTAAAATAGATTGCAAACCAATGAATCCCCTCACCCCCACAATGTCGGTGTTAACGATAATCCCGTACCAGTTTCTCGTACTTGGCAGCTTCAATATTTCATTCTTCGCAAACACACCGATAAATTTTGAGCGTGTGAAACGGTCACTTTTCATTACTCTCTGGAGTGTATTCGCTCCATTTTAAAAGTCTGTGACCACGTTCCTGAAACGATCAACTTCTATTAGTGCCTGTGATTCGAGGTACACGAGTACACTTATAGGCGCGTCTATAGGCTTGGCAAATTCCAACCTGACTGAGATATTCCCACTCTGCTGTGGACTTAAATGCGTATTTGCGCCAGCAGACAAGTCAGGCGTAATATCAAATGAATAAATGTTAAATTCTTCGACAAATTCTTTCTGCGTTACACCAAAACCAAGTTCGTCACAGGCGCCTGTATTATGAGCCAGACTACTATATGCTCTCGCGCAGAGCGGGAACACAGCGTCTGATGAGTAGTCCGTAATCATGGTCCCTCCCAAGCGAGCCATTTACGTATAGAGTAATATTTTTAAGGCCGAAATTCTCGAATTTAAAGGCACTCTTTTTATATTTTCCATTCGTCGAGGCGTGGTCCTGCATTCCAATTAATATCCTTTTAGGTAGGACTCCAAGGGCCACGTTTTCTAGTTGCTTCGAGGCCAACCCTGCGGGGACCGTGTATAGTTTGATCTGTACCCTGTTAATTGGGTATTTTACTGTGGCGTGTATTAAGTCTTTCTCAATTTCTATTTGTTTCGGGGAACTTAATTTCACTCGGCGTATACGCAAATACGTTCCATGATGTGTATCACAACGGGTTTCGCGCCTCTTCTTGATCAGACCCCAGATTTATGCAGATCTCAGGAATCGTGCGGGTAAGCTTCAACTTCATATCCACCCCGTTCATAAGCAACTTCTCCTGGAATGTGAAGTCTGTATGCAGGCGTCCAAAACATTCATATATCTTTTTTTTAGAATTTTTAAATTTATCCTTTATCCATTTTCATCTTTAGTGTGGTAATACCCCTCGGTTAAAAAGGTGTCCTTCGCTTCTTTTGAAAAGTTGAGGACATTTTCCAGATAGGCTCGTAGGTGGTAGTACCCCGTTCCTGCCGAGATGTTAACCTGGTTTAAATACACTTCACACTGGCTGAATATGGAGTGTAAAAAGTTGGTTTCAGGGTAGGCAGAGTAACTATCATCGCAGTCCGTTCCATCAGAATGGGCTATACGCAGTTTAGCGTACATGTGCATGCAGCTCGGGTCAAAAAAGTAAGGGCCTGAGCTGGGTATCACGAATTCTATAGGGGCACTGGGTGAACTAATTGTGTTTAATGGGTTAATTGTAATAAAGTCGCTATGCTCAATAGAGACCTGAGTGGGGGCATATCAAAGAGGGACAGTTCCGATTTACAGCATTGTGAACTACACGGATGGATGAAACGCGCCATGACGAGTCAGAAATAGTGCCACCTCCCTCGACAAGTATTAGTCACCTATGATTCGTGAGAGTAGTGTCCTCAGCTTATATCAGTTAAAAAAATGATCAGCCATAGGTTTCATACGCTTAGAGCACTTCTTTTTTATTTCCTTTTACGTTTAGCGCCACGTGATGGTAACCCCTTCTTCCTGGCAGATCTCTTCTTTCCGCCACCACGCATTTTTCTCTTTGCATCTTTGATGATTTCGTCCCGTGTACGTTTTAAATGTTTTTTTAGAGCTTCTTTAGGCTTAGTTCCACCCATTATGTCTTCTGCCGCGTTAAAACCTGTTTGTAACGCCTTCCGCCCTAGGTACCTGGCACCCCTCTTCAACAGTGGGACAGCGGTGCGTAGTATGGATGAAAAAATGGATCCAAGTCCACTCCCACGCTGGTACCTCCACTCGGTAGACTGTGAATGGTCTTCGAGTCATTATAAACGACGAAAGTGTAGTTTCACTGTTAAGCTCCCATCACCGAATGGGAAATTTTTTCCCTCAATCGTTCTTATATATATCGAGATGTTGGTTAATAGATTAGTCGCAACATTCACATAATGGGGCTTGTCATATGTAATGCTCAAACTTTTCCCTCTATGGTTGGGGATGTGTGCAATGCGCAGCAGCGCGCCTGGGTGTCCCCAACAAATTGGTGCTCTACGATATTGCTGTAAATATAGCACATGTCTGGGGGCGGAGAGCTTTCACCCAATTTCTCCATCTTCATTGATACATTAAGCTGGACAAGTCATGCTGTGCCTCGTGAAAGGTATCTCTTTGGAGAGCTGCGCTATATCGGCCCTCAGCCACAATTGTGAACAGCTCTTTATCTTTAATATTTCTACTAAGCGTTGACTTTAACTTCAATGTGCATGCAGGCGTGTCTATGTTTACGACTTCAAAAAGTAAATCGTTGTCAGGTACGACTTTCAAGACTCTTGTTTAACCCCGTCACAATGTCCATGGCTGTATCATAATGCCCGATTCCTAGCGATACATTTGTGCTATAGTACCGTTCCTCACCGAACAGGACTGAACGCATAGTATTGTCTAAGGTTATGCCTAATTTTTCGCACTCATCGATCTTCTAATGATCAGAAATATGATTTTCATTTTCAAGAGTTAAAAATTTGGTGGCTAACTGGAGTTCACATAACCCCACCTCATACGAATCACGCTCCAATTCAATGGGTCCGTGGAGTTCTGTCACAAAGTTGGCGAGGGTGTTGTTAGGATGTACAGACAGAGAAGAGGACGGGAGTGTGACGTAGAAATGGTTAGGAGCCATGTTGCATACTATTAAGCTTCATTATTGCATCAGCTTTTATATAGGTGTTGAAGCTTTCTGGGTAACCCAGCCATTTCACCAGGTACATTTTTCTCTTTCCTGAACCTTTGCTTCCTATAATTTTCTCAATTTTAAACACTTTTTCCTAAATTAAATGCCACTTTCTGCAACTCCTCGCGGTAAAAGCCTCCAGCGATCTCTTCCCCATTCAAATCTTCAACGTAATACATCATTATCTCACCTTTAGGTCTCATAGCACTAACTTTAAAAATCTCACGTGTCCATCCTTGCTCAAATCCCTTCGCGAATTTATTTCCCGAACGTGACAGCCTTACATAATCATTGATTTTGAAACGCGCAGAGTGTGGTGGTGGTGTTCCATCTCTTCTCACCTCTGGCGCGTACCTCTTTCTAAAACTCGTTAGGTGTTGTGCCAATCGTACGATGGTGTGAACGGTTGTATGATGAAGCCAATGACCGAGAACGTTTATATATCTGTATGTGTTTTTATGTGTAAAATAGGTGCATGCGTTCCTTTATGGTACGTTGAACTCTTTCAGCTAAAGAGCCTTATGTATAGAATTGGTAGTGTATAGCTGATATTAAACTCTGTCAGCATGTTCTGAAAAGCGCCCTATAAATTCTTTCCCCATATCCGTACAAAAATAGCCAGGAATCCTGTTTTCTTTCAACATCAACGTTTTGGTCGCTTTAGCAACTGTTTCAGGCGATTTATTTTTCAGGGGAATTAGCCACAGATATCTAGAGAATACCTATTATGAATAGGATGTAGCGGTAACCATCGTTATACACTGAATATCTTTGCATGTCTGTTAAATCCGCCTGCCAAATAGAGTCAATCGAATGCAGCTGTTGTCTTGGCCGTTTTAAACCTTTTTCTCACCGGTTTATGAAGTGTATAAGCATCCTGCCCGCAAAAATCTCTCAACATCTTTTTTCCTTACACCGTAAACACCTCTGTACAGTCTATTAACGCCACCATAGGAGGCGGGGTTAGAAATGTCATAATAGCGTTTACTTAATATGTTAGCCATTTGCGTATTTTAGAGCACGTGGATAAGGTTGGCCGTTTGTTCTCTTCTTTCTCCTCTTCAGAGACTGCTGCTGCTGGGGGCGATGGCGTACTCAGTTGTGACACATGCGAGACTTGATCCAAGTCTTTTAACCTATTCAGATTACCTATCAATGTTTTGGGGACATTTATTTGTTGTAGTCTTGCTTTAATATGCTTCCATCCTGTTGGCGAGGGTCTGTCCCACTTTCTCACCAGATCATGAACAATATCAACGATATTGGATCCTTGTACCCTTGTTCCTTCAACAATGACCTCGCCTGTATCGGTCCACTGTATGATGGGGTCCTCACTCAATAGATTATAAAGACTTAACCTTTATTCCTCAATGTATGTGGGAGGCTGTTTTTTAGCACATGTTCGATGTGTTGTGTTCCGTTGTTCTTTGGTTGGTCATCGTCGGGGCCAGGTCCTGTGTCGCATGCTCAGCACTACTCGCGCTGTGCCTAATAACCACGGGGAGCTCTGTAGGATCTTATAATCTCGTACTCATGAAGAAATTTCTGCAAAGCCTCTTGGTACAAGATCCTTTTCTCATCAGGTGACTTTTCACTGTTTAATAGGGCTAGCAACTCGCTTTCCATTCTTTTAAGCCTACTTTTACGGGGTTCTAGAGCCGTGTCTGGATCTTTGAACTTTGCAATGAAGCATACACCTCGTGCGGAATCACAACCACCTTCTTCATTATATTAATCTAGTCAGTAAAGGACCCAAAACTGAAAATAAGATGGGTAGGAATGATCCTCCTCTTTGTACAATAATGCGCTTTTTCTTACCCACAGTTTGACTTTTATGAGCGAGCGCTCGTATTATGTTCTTGTAACGACGTAAGCGAGCTTCTGAGAGGGTTTCATTGGCACATTACATTTTATAACATTAAGACAGATTTCACAGATGCATTTTAAAAAGTCAGAGTCGATATTTTTAACAAACATCTGTTGCAGTGCCCGGGCAATCGTTGATAGATTTTTATTAATTCACGTATTTCTTTAGCCTATTTGTCATTCTGGAATATACACCGTTTCAGGTTCGCTTGGGAATATATTCGTTCTTAGAAGCACCCTAAACGTGTTTCGCGGGTGAAGGTCACAAAGCAAATATCCATAACGCTGGTTTGTGGCCTCTTTATAAACCTCCAAAAACTCCTTACGCTGATTCGGGAACATTTGATTGGCTAATACCCCAATTTGTGATACATCTCTACGTTGCGCGAATAAGACTAGATATTGTGTATTTAGCGACACATCGCGCATGTATCTATTTTTGAAAAATAGATTCTGATTGATGAAGAACACGCTTATGTTAAGGTGGGAGAATACTGTAAATGTCTCGGCAAACGTTTTATCCATCTCCAACATGAGATCGTCAATTACAATGACTGTATGTTCATTTCCCTTTAACGAATTAACGTCATAGACCCTTGTGGAAAAATTTCATCTTGGTACTCGTTGAACACTGATTGATACGTCGAATAGCACCATATAACTTTATGCACAAATTTTGAGAACATCTCCCCTTTTCTTTAATGA
This sequence comes from Bathynomus jamesi, assembly GCA_023014485.1. NCBI lineage: Eukaryota > Metazoa > Arthropoda > Malacostraca > Isopoda > Cirolanidae > Bathynomus > Bathynomus jamesi. Next base: position 456,867 of record JAJOZX010001114.1, read on the forward strand.
TTTTAAGCATAAACACAGTTTTACCACATCCTGTAGGCCAGATATAATACATGTGGATGGGCTCGTGAACCTGAATTTTTCTACAGATCCATTTCTAACACGTCACCCCTAAGTGGGCCATTTACAAAATATTACAAATATTGAGTGCTGCCTTATATTCGGATCCCATGTAAAGCTTTAGGTCCCCTCCGTCATACTTAGATGTTGCGATTAATAATAAAAATAATAAAAATAAATAAATAAATAAAAATGTTTAATTAAACAAATCCAGGCTGGAAATTTGATATGCACTGTAAAGGAGAAAAACGGTTAAGTTGAGCCTTAAATTCGTTTTTTTTTTCTGTAAAGAAAACGTTATTTACTTTGGGCAAACTCTACTAAGGTGAAACAATGAAAGATAGGAAAATATCATGTTTGATTCAAGTTGTTTAATAAGGAAAACTTTATGTCTGTTAAAAGTTGTTTTCGCTCAAGTAGACGACATCTGATTCTCTTAAAACTGTATATATGAAAGGTAGGAAAATATCATTGTTTAGTATTTCGTTCAAAGGGTATCTTTACAGGAAATTTGTTTTTTTTCTCGGAACTGATAATTATCAATCCTTAATCCCGCCTACCTTAAAAGGTCCGAATACTACGTTTATGATAGAGGAGATTAGTTTAAATTTACTCGTATGACGTTATATTTAACTGAGTTAAGTTAGGCGTAACTGGGCTAAGCTAGACTAGGCTAAGAATGAGTTTAAATTAGGTTTCGACGGTTTTCATTTCGAGGGTTTTCCGTCGACGGTTTTCATTTCGATTATTTTCCGTTTCTGGAAAATGTCCGAATTCCCGCAAAAATGTTCATTCATTTCAACGAGTTAATTTTTGTATTTTACCCCCAAAATATAACTTAGTAGATCTTATATATTAATAATAAGAATAACAAAAATAAATAAATAAATAAAAATGTTTAATTAAACAAATCCAAGTTGGAAATTTGATATGCACTGTAAAGGAGAAAAACGGTTAAGTTGAGCCTTAAATTCTTTTTTTTTCGGTAAAGAAAACGTTATTTACTTTGGGCAAACTCTACTAAGATGAAACAATGAAAGATAGGAAAATATCATGTTTGATTCAAGTTGTTTAATAAGGAAAACTTTATGTCTGTTAAAAGTTGTTTTTCGCTCAAATAGACGACATCTGATTCTCTTAAACTGTATATATGAAAGGTAGGAAAATATCATGTTTTATTATTTCGTTCAACGCAAAATGATCAAATAAAAGAACTAATTCATTGCATAGCGCATTGTGGCAACTAATCTTGTACCCCGATATATATACTGCCTTCTAAACACTATATCGTAAAATCGCGATGAAATATGAGCAGTACCCGGACCTCTACTTTTTATTATTTATATTAATGACTTGGAAAGGGGTCTAAACAGTAAAACCTCAATTTTTGCAGATGATACAAAATTGGAACAAAATGTAAGATCTTTAACAAGTGCCATGAAAATGCAAAAGGACACTAATAAAGTAGTTGCTTGGGCAGATAGATGGGAGATGAAAATTTAATTTAATATGCACCAAAAGCTGGTTTAAAATTACAATAAATATAATGCAGGAAATCATGTTAATCCAATTATTGAATTGTAGAAGGTGCAATTATATGAGTTGTGCCATAAAATTCCATTTTCTTTATAAGTATCCATAGAAAACGATATTTATTGGGGTAAGCCAGCTAAAACTTAAAATCGCGCTATATTAATGTTTTTTTGCATCAAAGTTTATGATACTTCGAAGAGTCTATACCTTTTAAAATAATTTTGCATCATCATTTCAGGATATCTTCAACAGTAAGATTTAATATGATCGTGAATGCTGGTTTTAATTATATTAAAAAATAATGCAGCAGTGTTGCTGCAGGACTGCAAGTAAATGAGGAAAAATGAATAAGTTACTCCGAGACAGAATCTATTTTGTTTTAAAAATCGTATTAATGCTTTTTATGTTATAGTTTAAGGATAAAATTGTCTTAAATATAAATTTATATTGAAACAAAATAATTTGCCAAAAGAAGAAAAATGAATAAGTTACCCGAAATAGAATCTATTTTGTTTTAAAAATCATATTAATGCTTTTTATGTTGTAGTTTAAGGATAAAATTGTGTCTTAAAGATAAATTTATATTGAAACACATTAATTGGATAAAAGAGGAAAAATTAATAAGTTACCCCTAATTTAATTTCTATTTTGTTTTAAAAATCATATTAATGCGTTTCATGTTATAGTTTAAGGATAAAATTGCGTATTATGATAAAAATTTGTATTTGTATTAAACTTAGTTTATCTTATTCGATTTTTTGTTTAAAATGTCGTCTCACCAAGTGTCAAATAGGCCTCGTTAAACCACGAGAAGCTCAATAGAAAAACTATTGGCGTTTCACCACCAATCGTCTAAGTTTGGACGCTTGGATGTAGCCCTCATATCGGATACGTGGTGTTAATGGGATGAGCTCCTAAAAAGTCGTAGCCCTCATCTCACCATGTGCTGTTGATGGGATGAGCTCTTAAAAGTCGTAGCCCTCATTTCACCATGTGCTGTTGATGGGATGAGCTCCTAAAAGTCTATACTTAGACGATTGTTGGTGATGTGATGCTTTTTTTGTGTGGTGGTTGTGCTGGTATATATTTTGCTATTGGGGCTTTGCATGCATCAATCAGTTTATATATATATATATATATATATGTGTGTGTGGTGTGTGTGTGTGTGTGTGTGTGTGTGTGTGTGATAATAGGGGCTTTAATGGGCGTACACTCGGTGAGTGTATGTGTGTTTGGGTGTGCTTTTAATTCGTTCGAAGGTTATTAATATATACAGGCCATTTATGCCTTCTAAGCCAACTGCCGGATTAAGTCAGAATATAAGTTTTAATTAAATAAATAAACGCAATCTGGCAACTCAGCCTTCTAGGCCAACTGGCTGATTAAGCCATAATACCTCTCTTAGGTTGTCTCCATTTGGGGGGTTCATTGCAGCTTGAGGGATAACTCCGCCTCCAAGTTGCAACATTCCCCATCTCCCATTTTGGGGGTACCTTGCAACAAAGGGAGGTGGGGTTGGCACTCTTGCAACATTTGCAATTGCATTGCACTCTAGCATTTTGTGGGCATACTACTACGAAGAGGTGCCGCAACGTTTCCACGACGAAACCCTTTGAAAGACTGTGTATAGTGCAGGCATAAAGCAATTACTTGGTTAATGTAATTAATTACAATTACTTGACATATTCTCAATTACAATTATTGTAGATGGTGAAATACTTAATTACAATTACTATAAATGGTGAAATACTTAATTACAATTACAATTACTGTAAATGGTGAAATACTTAATTACAATTACTGTAAATGGTGAAATACTTAATTACAATTACATTTACATTTACAAAGAATTACATTTTTTTCAGAAATCCTATATACTATTGAACTAAAATATGTCTGTGTGTCTGTCCGCTTTCTTCGGAACCGTGCACAGACTAAACGGCACATCGGAAAATTCTGCAACCACACCAACTGATAGCCCATGAGCTGCCGATGTGCTCTGTCAAGTTTCCCGGTCCTAGGTCATTCCGCGGCCGAGCACGAGCTATTTAATGTCTATTACAAGGGAATGTAAGTACTTCGAAAACGAAAATGACGAGAGCAAAAATACATAATAAATAATTTGGTAGTCCCGATAATACGTAAGTACCAATATACATATATACAATATACATATACAGCTAGCTGTGACGTATACTGCTATATATACTGTGACATATACTGCTACCTGCCCAGAGGGCGATAGCGAGCGATAGCAAGCTACCGCTTGTACTCGTACACACTATTTGATTTACATTATGCTTTTCTACCTACATATTTCAATTCCATTTTCAGTTTTGGCCATCATCTTCAGTGAAAACTAGATAATATTAGGTCAATAATATTTTTCACCAAGCAGTTCTTGCTATGGACAATTGAACATTGGACATACGAGTATGTATGTGATATAGTCTAATGAAACCAAAGATAAGGCACTCAAAAAATACGAGTACTAATATAAAACAAAAGTACCGGCATTTCCTTGAACATTTAAAAAAAAACTACAATTCCTTCCATTTCCTGTTTAAATAAAAAAAATGACCCTTAATGTTTCAACCATTTTATGCAACAAGGGGGGTGGGGGTTAGCCCACAAGTTGCATAAAGGGGGTGATGGGGTTTGGGGGGGAGAGGGAGAATGACCTCGGGATGGGGATAATGGGTGAAGGGGAGGGGGTAATGGGTGAGAGGGTGGGGGTAATCGGTGAAGGGGTAATGGGGGAGGGGTTATCCAACAAGGGGGTGGGGTTATTACCCCTAAGTTGCATAAAGGGGGGGTGAGAGGAAGAATGACCTGCCCCCAAAGGGGTAACCCTAACATGCCCTCGCTGTAGGCGAGTTTGCGAAGCACAAGTCCCGCCTGTAGTGCAGGGAACCGAAGGTTCTGCTTGTATTTTATCAAAATAATAAGGGCAAAAACCTAGCACTTTAGTTAGGAACATTTGAAATAAATGGAACATTTTAGCTACACTAAGGGGTTCCAAAAAACCTTAGCCCCCTCATTTGCAGCTTACATGTTTATTTATATCGAAATAGTTTTTAGTGATTATAAAAATATATAAAATTCTTTATTTATTGCAGGTATTAAAATTACTCTAGCTGATAAAGTGATAATATAATGGCTCTCAATTAATTGGTGATTCGGAGAGGCAACGTGTGATAGATCGCATACGAGTGATAACATTTCGAGAAGCTCGTGATGCTGGATCCACCTTTATAACACGTTCATGGGTTGCCAAAAAGTTGCGAAGAAGTGAGGACTTCGTCAAAAGAAATTGGAATAAAACTTTGGATGAATGTGAAATGGATACAACCAAATCTGGGCGCCCAAATTTGCCACTCTCTCAGGAAACAAAGGATATCATTGAAAGCGGTACGCGTAAGTGGAAAAACAGCTGTGCTAAACTTTTTAGAGAGATCGAACTGTTGAGAGGAAAGATCGTTAGTGGTGAGATCATTCGACTGTATCGTCATAGGCAAGGTTTAAAGCCTTGGCATGAACTTCCAAAGCCAAGAAAAACTCAACTTAACATCGATGACAGAATGTGGTTTGCCCATTATCTTGAAGATTGGGATGCGGATGATTTCATGCATTTAGCTGTCTCCGATGAATTTTTTGTTTACGTAACACGTCGGCCTAACTACCAAAATGATCGAGTGTGGGCCACAACAGCAGATGAAATCGATGACAATGAACATTATCGCGAATTATTAAAAAGTCCAGACTGTGTTGGTGTGTTTGTTTTGTTCACTGCAAAGAAGCTCATGTTGGTGCTGAAGCCAAATGGTCAGAGTTGGGATGGACAGTATTTTCGTGATATTATTCTATCCCAGCATGTCATTCCTTTTCTAAGAAACCCAAACAATGTTATGGATGTCGATCAGGTCACACTTCTGCACGATAAGGCCCCATGCTTTAAGGCATTAGCCACTCAACAGTTGTTGCGGAACCATGAGATCGATTTCTTTGGAAATGAAGAATAGCCAGGAAATTCTCCTGACCTGAACGTCTGTGAACACATTGGATCAGTTATAAAGGACAAGGTTGAATGTCTCTTGTTTGAAGAACCTGCAGCAAATCGATTTTCGAAGGATACAATGACGCAACACATTGAAACTGTTTTAGCAAATTTGCGTAACGATCAAGATCTATTCACGTCACTTTTGGCAAGCTACCCAACGCGAATTCAGGCTGTCTTGGAAGCCAATGGCGGGAACACCAAGTTTTAATTGTTTCTCATTAAATGCAGGATTAAATTCTCTTTTGTAAGGTATGTTTAGTTTTACTGTACCTCTAATGGTTTAGACCATGGGCGGGGGGGCTAAGGTTTATTGGAGCCCCGTATATCTATTTGTGACGGTCGAACTGCCTACGAAGTTTGTTACTTATGCCCAGCCAAACCACTGGCCAGATAACTGAGGCCGGGGAAGAACATAGGCTATGTGGCGTCGGTCTCTTTATTCCGAATTGGTTGAAAGATAGTGACATCATAAACACGTCATAAAATGGGCGGAGCTCTGTCATAGACACGTCATAAAATGGGCGGAACTCTAGTATGTGCTTTTCATGCGATGCATTTACAGTTCAGCGAACAAAATTTAATTTTTTATTAGACAAAAATTTTAATTTTAAAAAATTTCTGTCTCTTTGTCTGTGTCACCCTAAAACACGGAAACGGTTCTTCGAGAGAAAAAATTATTAGGTAAAAGTTGCTTAAAATTAATCGAAACCTACGTGAAAATTATTGATTGCCCGGTTAGGTTAACTGAATGCCCGGTTAGGTCAACTGTACGCCCTTGACGATTGGTTAAGTAGTGATATTTTCGTTAAAACTAACGAAAATATCACGACTAAACCTAACAAATCGTCAAGGGCGTACAATTAACCTAACCGGGCATTCAATTAACCTAACCAGGCATTCAATTACTCTAACCGAGCACTCAGTTGACCTAAACGGGCATTCAACCTAACCGGACATTCAGTTGACCTAACCGGGCATTCAGTTAACCTAACCGGGCATATATATAATATATACATATATATATATATATATATATATATATTAGTGATGTAGGTCACATCCGCATCAGCATCCGCATCCGCGGAACATCCGCACATTTTCTCGCATCCGCATCCGCACCCGCATCCGCACTTTGGGCTGCGGATGTCGTGCGGATGTGGACCGTTCAGATAAAATGTCATTAATAAGCGGAAATTATCAAATTCTACTATATTAATAGAACTAGTTCATTGTGCGCAAAAGTGATGCAAGCGACAAGACGAGAGGCTGTTCTTGTATGAAGTTACTCTCTTGCAACCTACTTAGATCCACGTTACAAAGCTAAGTTATTTTCACCTAGTACATTAGAAAGAGTTAAATCATCACTTGGCAAAGCAGTTGAAGAGCTTCAATCTCTTGAATCTGTCGCTTCGCCACCCACAAAAGAATAAAAGTTTCAGTGACAGAACCAACACCTTCAACAAGCAAATCTATCACAGAATCTGTCTCTCAGTTTCTTGAGTCAAGCAGCAATGACGAGACCTACGCGATGTTAAATGATGTAGTAAAATGATCGAGAGCTATCACCAAGAAAAACGCCTGGCTGCATGTGACAATCCTATTAGTTGGTGGAAAAATACGCAGAATATCTATCCATACTTGAGTAAACTTGCAAGGAAACATTTAGCCTGTCCTCCAACAAACGTACCAAGCGAGAGATTATTTAGCAGTGCTGGATTAATATATGATGAAAAGAGAAACAGACTGGCAGCAGAAAAGGCAGAAAAATTAATGTTCCTTAAGCATAACCTTCCTATAATTAAGTTTGAACATTAAACGATGAACATCTTAGTTTACTTTATTTTAATTACTCATTTATAAATATGCCTAATAAAACTTTAAACTTAATATAAATAGTTATCAAGCTAATTAAAGATCTCTTTCTATAAGGGTGGAGGAGGTTGGGGAAAGAGGTCGGTGGGGTGCATTTGAGTTGGGTTCACGTCCCGCATCCTGGTAACACAATTATGGTTTCTAATTGTGGCTGAAACTCAACAAAATATAACGAATTTATTTGCAGACGAATTCACTAATTGATTTCTATATAGTTAGATGCTTGATATTATTTTATATGTTCAGAGAAAAGTACAGCAATTATTGTACAATTAATCAATTATACTACATTATAGCTACAGCTCTCTCTATATAATAACTTATTATATACGTTAAACACAACAAATCTCGAATATATCCTAAAAAATAATGAAAATGTAGACATCCGCATCCGCATCCGCGGATGTTGAAATCAAACATCCTCATCCGCATCCGCATCCGCGGATGTGAAAAAATGACATCCGCTACATCACTAATATATATATATATATATATATATATATATATATATATAGCAACGGTGGCCAAACCCCAGCTCGCGAGCCGCATGCGGCTCTCGAGGTTGTTAACTGCGGCTCGCGAGACAATTTTGGTTTTTATTGTATTTATCATAAAAGACAAAATTCATAATACAAATATAATTTTTTTTTTCACATAAAAAAAATATGAAAAAAAAGGGAAAAATTGAATTTACAATAAAATGCGTCATGCGTACGACAATTTCTTTTGCGTGACAGGCACTAAGCGGGATAATTACATAATTAACACCAATCGCCACTCACCAGTGTCCAGTACCCCTCGATCTACCCTGCGGGCCGCGTGTAGTAACGAGTGAGTGTGTTTTAAAATTGACTTCTTAGATCAAATAGTGGCTATTTTTCTCAGCTACAAGTGAAAGTTATACAACCCCTTAGTTGACTAAAATGACTGAGCAGACAAAGTGTAAGAAACGGAAATATGAAGAAGAAAATAGAGTTTTTAAACAGGAGTGGGAGAAGAGCGTCGTTGCCTTTACTGTTAAGGGTGGGAAACCTGTGTGTCTTATCTGCCACGTGGCACTCAATCACTTTAAAGCCAGTAACTTAAAGCGTCATCATGAAACTAACCATAAAAATTTTATTACAGAATTTCCTCCCAACTAAGTTAACAATGTTGAAATCTAGCCTAGTTGCCCAACAAACTGTACTTTCATCATTGTGTAAGACAGCTGACTTAACTACTGAAGCTAGTTTTGTTATGGCATGGAATATTGCTCGTGCTCAACTTCCCTACAGTAATGGAGAATTTGTGAAGAAGAATATTGCCGATGTTACTGCAATTCTCGCTCCAGATAACACAAAGCTTCGAGAACAAATAGCAAGTATTTCTATTTCCCGCCACACTACAGAGAGACGTATTTCCCAGGTCAGTGCTGAAATTACATTCTCGTTGCAGAGTGATTTGAAGAATTCTGTTGCATTCAGTTTGGCCCTCGATGAATCCACAGACATGGGCGCCCGCAGGATTTTTTCCAAGGGGGGGTAAAATTTAATGTATTAATAGGTAGGGACCGGAGCAAGCAAAAAACTTTTGACCCCTTAGGAACCAACAGGTTAATTCTAAGCAAGTTTAATGTTGCATTTTCTGTAATGGAAAATGCAATGGAAATGGGGGGACTTCTGAACAAATAAAAAGGTAGCAACCTTTTATCATGCACAAATAAAAAATTTCACCTTTAGGTGGCAGTTGGATACTTTTCAGCAAGTTTAGGATATAAATATTTTCTTAGAAAATATTTAATATATTTTCTTGGCATTTCCAGGGGGGGGCAAGCGCCCCCCTTTGCCCCTACCTGCGGGCGCCCATGTCCACAGATAACCCTCAACTGGCGATATTTGTTCGTTATGTTACTGGCTCTGGAAATGTGAAAGAAGAACTCTTGGACTTAATGACCCTAAGAGAAACCACCAGAGGGGTTGACATAAAGAACGCACTTGACGAGGCATTATCAAATGCTCAAGTACCATTGAATAAACTTGTCAGTGTTGCAACAGATGGAGCACCAGCTATGGTAGAACAAAATGTAGGCCTAGTTGGGCTCTTGACACGCGATCCCAAGTATCCTGTGTGTCTCTTTATTCGCTGTATCATTCACCGTGGTCATTTGGTAAGCAAGTACTTTAGGTATGACAGTGTTATGAAATGTGTTCTAGAAATTGTGAATTTCATTCGTTCAAATGCAAAAACGCACCGAGCGTTTAGAAATTTTATCGAGGAGCTGGATCTTCAAGATAAACCAGATGACCTTTCATTCTACTGTATTGTAAGGTGGTTATCAACTAGTAATCTCCTGAATAGGTTTGTTGCACTGATGGAGCCTATCATTGATTTCTTGAAAGAAAAGGGAAAGTCATACCCACAACTAGAAGATCACGAATGGGTGCAGGATCTGATGTTTTTTACTGATGTAATACAACACCTTCAAAATCTAAATTTGGCACTTCAGGGAAAGGATAAGGTTATTTCTGACCTTACACAGACAGTTTTCAGTTTCCAGAATAAAAAAAGCTCTTCCAAAAAGATCTAGTAAAAAAAAAATTTGACCACTTTCCCCACCTGAAAAACCGAGCAAACACTTTTCCTGATATTGAAATAAAAGATAGTAAATTGGAGGAATACAAAGGTAAATTAGAAGGACTAATTAATAATTTTCAGTTCAGTTTTGATGAACTAAAGAAGCTTAAACCATGCTTCGAATTTCTTGTAAATCCTTTCCTGATTGATGTCGTCAACGATGGCTGTCTTGTTACCACACCTTTTGTTACGGAAACTGCTTCAATACAAACAGAACTTTTGGAGCTACAGGAGGACGTGGGTTTAAAGTTGATACATAAAAGCTTATCTGCAGTTGAGTTTTGGAAGCAAGTACCAGAGACAAAGTATCCTCACCTCAGGAAAACCAGTTTCCGACTTATCTCAGTTTTTGGGACAACTTATTGCTGTGAAGCACTCTTCTCGGTAATGAAGTTTGTAAAGTCAAAACTGTGCTGCCCTCACTAACGAACACCCGACTGAGCTTCTTCATACTGCCTTAACATCACATCAGCCAGACTTTAAAGCATTAACAGCCAAAATGAAGACCCAAACTAAGCCTTCTACAAGCAGTAATTAAACAATTTAATAATGTGAGATATAACTATATGTATATGTATATGTTTTAATAATTAAATTCTTTTTAAAATATTTTGCGGCTCTCGTACATCTGAAAAACGTCGTATGTGGCTCTTGGGTCCAGGAAACTTGGCCACCCCTGATTTATATAGCGTTCAACTTCCACCCGGGCAACGCTGGGTCGCTCCGCTAGTTTCAAATAAAAAGAATAAAATTTCATTTCAAAAAAGCTCCCTAAAATATGATGAGCAAGTAGTTTAAACTCTAAGTACTGTATGACCCATTAACTTTTATATTCATGTAATTGAACGTAATTGACTGTAAATGTATCAGTTACCTTGGTTTCCTAATGTAATTAATTACAATTACATTTTAGGTAGTCAATTACAATTACTTGCCAGTTACATAAAAAAATGTCATTAATTACAATCAATTAAAATTACAAATTACAATTACCCCATGCCTGGTAGAGTGGACAAGTTCCAAAGAAATTTTAAAAGCTGAAAATAATTTTTTTAGTTTTGCATGTGGGGACTTCTTTTTACTTGATTCAACTTTAGGAACTTGAGATTTTCTCAATGTTTGATCAGAAAGCAAATGGTATGGTTTAAATTTTTAGTAAAATTGGTGATGACGTGTTTTTGGGGCAGTTTAAATGTTTTCGCCTTCAAAACATTTTGTTAAAATTAGCAGTAGACAGTATGAATGGGGTTAATTTTTTTATGCAGGAAGGAGGGGCCAAGGGCGAGCGCACGCTAAAATGACCCTCCCCCTTCCCCGATAGAAGGAGAAGGAAAGAGCCGAAATCAAGATCCAGGATTTTTACTTTTCTCACTGATCATGCAAAAATAAGCCAAATAAGTATGTCAGCTTCAGTTTAGATCATGGGTTCTCAACCCACTTACTTTTATTACTTTTATTACCCACCTGGAGCGGCACTGTTCACCTCATTACCTCCTAAACCTAAAGTGGCGTTTAAATACAACCTAAATTTAGTATAAATGTGAATGTATATATAATAATTAATTATAGGCCATAGGCCATACGGGTTTGTGATTTGAATTTAGTGATTTTTTTTCGATTTTTTTCTATTTTTGGCGAGTTTCCATTACCCCCTGGATATCCCAAATTATCGTCCCTGTCAAGAACTCTCGGTTTAGAGTATGTTAAATGATTGTAAATAATATAAAACGGTAATGTTCTACCAATTGTTTTATCATGACCTGTTTTCTTTGTTGTATTTTTTATTTTAAATTTTTATCATCTCAAATATGTAAAGTTAGAAATTTTTCTGCGTTGTTATGATCAATACAACATACGAGTACAAATACTATTTTAGATTTGACATTAACAAAAATTCTCTGAAAATTTTCGAAAATCTGACATATTTTCATTCAAAATATGATAATATTTTGTGGTTCAGGGTGGGATTTTTGTGTTTTTTTACTTTTTTTAAAACTTTTTTAAACTTTAAATTCAAAATTTTATATCCTAAACCTTTAACTTAGAAATTAAAAATATTTCGTACAAATGATAAATTCTACAAGTACTTTAATCACACTTTTGTTAATAACTAAATCCTGAATAACTTTTCACACACAGAGAGAGAGAGAGAGAGAGAGAGAGAGAACAGTGAAAAAGGAAGTACAGAAAAATGGCTATAAATGTGTAGGAAATAAAATAAAAGGATGAATGGAAAATAAATTTAATAAAAAAAAATCAAATTTCTTCACTCACAATTTAATTAAATAAATTAGTAACAAAAATAAGGGGGCAAAAATACTTTGTAAAAATCGAATGGAGTCATTCCATATTCGTTGGACGAATAATAGTAAAATGAAATTAATACTGAAACTAATACTGAAATAAAATTAATACTGAAATTAATACTGAAATAAAATTAATACTGAAAGTGGATCACCTGAAGATCCGTCACCCCAGCCTTTTTTAGTTAACTTTATAAGGCTAACTGACGAAAATATCACGGCCTAACCTAACAAATCGTTAGGTCAACTGTACGCCCTTGACGATTAGTTAGGTTAGGTCGTGATATTTTCGTTAGTTAGCCTTATAAAGCTAACTGAAAAAGGCTGGGGTGACGGATCTTCAGGTGATCCCTGAAACTAATACTGAAATAAAATTAATACCAAAATTAATACTGAAATAAAATTCATACTGAAACTAATACTGAAATAAAATTCATACTGAAACTAATACCGAAATAAAATTCATACTGAAACTAATACTGAAATAAAATTAATACCGAAATTTATACTGAAATAAATTAATACTGAAACTAATACTGAAACGGGTACTTCCGTCCCATTACAGGTCGCACAACCCACAATAAAAACCGGTCTTAAAACAACTCATTTGATGGAACTTAAAGACATTTCGTTAAACGTTTTATTGTTCCAGTTTTGTGAATTGAAATGTCTAATGCGTTAGACATTTCGCAAGTA
>JAJOZX010001114.1:475000-650000 GCA_023014485.1 Bathynomus jamesi
TAACACGTGTATAAATCATCGTTCTGCTGAACTTTATTCGGTAAAAAATTTGGGTCGATCTTAATGGTGAGAACTTATTTTTAATGTAAATTATTACCGCTATTTTATAATTTAGAAAAATCGGTGCTTTTACTTTAGAAAAATAAAACGCTAAAGTTAATTTTCACCTCAAAATGAAACAATTTATTATTTTTATTATTATTATTATTATTGTTATTATTTATTATTTGCAAACTCCAAAACTAAAAACCACCTCAAGACTTTTTGAATTTACTGTATAATGTATTAAATGAATTAAATAGTGATTTTCCTTAAAAAGAAAATTAAATACTTTTTCCATTTTGAAGATTTGAATAATGAATAATTTTTACATCGTTGATGTAAAATAATTTTTTTTTATTTCTTAACATCTGTCGAGTTACGTGTTATGGAAAGAGGTAATTTTCAAGAGTCTGTGATGTAATTCTCATACTTCAGACAAAAGAACATTCATCCAATATGGAAATGATGTAACTTTTTCTTCTTTTTTTTTAATAAATTGGGTTGAAAAAATAAAACTGATTTTAAGCGAATAAAAATTAATAAAAAATTCTTATTTTTTTAAAAAATTTTGTTTAATAAGATTGACACTAATTTTGTGGATATATATATATAATATATATATATATATATATATATATATATATATATATATATATATATATATATATATATATATACAGTATATATATGAGGGGTCGCGCGTCTTAAGGTACCTAAGCGCCACCACAGGGGAAACGTGTTTTTGATGGATATCACTATTTTCACCGTTCCTCTATCGCGTGGTTTGGGTTAAATGACCTTACGACACTAGAAGTATGGTTGAAAACCTTATGAAGCGAACTACTTTTTTCACCTCTATCGCCAGCCAAAAGTTCACCCAAAGTTCGGCATAATAAGAAAATCAAAAAATTTAAAAAATATATATAAAATATAAAATATGAAAATCTATTCCAAAAACTCATCAACATCTTCATTAGCACACTTAGAACTCTAATTTAGCCAAAAATGAACGTTCTAGCTCAATGAATAACAGAGATACTATTGCTAGAATATTGCTGGACTTTGGAGGCGATTTCTGACGAATTTTAATTTTGGCGCTTAGGTACCTTAAGACGCGGAACCCCTCATATAATTCATTTGAATGGAGTAGGGCTAAAACGATTTTTTCCTATCTGATAACGAAGGATTCATATTATGAATTCATATACCGCAACAGATTCATATTTTATTTGGTGAGTGTCCCTTCACAAATGATTTTCATCATTGTGGTTATCAAATCCCTTCTTGATTTTCTTTAAATAGTTTTTCATTATCTTCTTAATAAAACCTCTTACCTATTTATCAACACACACACACACACACACACACACACACACACACACTTAGATTACAAAAACTTGATGTACTCTTTTCAAAGAAGACTACTGTATAATGATTTGGTTAAATATTTTTTCTATAAATCCCAAACATGACACAAAGTTTTTTTCTGTATAAAACACAACTTGTACATATTTTTTATTGTGAACCATTTTACATATTCTCTGAAACGTATATTTAACCCTTTAAGGACGACTGGTACAAATTGGTAACATTTCAAATACCCGTATTTATAACTTAAATCTACAAAAGATTTCGAGCTTAAAAGGTTAAACCTCGAAGAAATATTAGAGATTAATTTTTTGTAACGGTTTAAAGTATAAAATATCTCGCAGCTTAATCTAAAATTGATTCCCCCATAATTTGTTTGACGTGGAGGAACGAGTTTGTTGCTATTTTTCTGACTGAAACACGCGCGCACACACACACACACACACACACACACACACACACACACACACATATATATATATATATATATATATATATATATATATATATATATATATATACTGAAAAGCCAACCCAGAAAGAAATGTGACGTTTAAGAAATGTCTCATTTCCTGCTGGAAAAGTTCCTATGTGCCCTAAAATTCGGGACACCCTATATACTATATACATATATATTAATAGACATTTACACGTATTATTCGTATTTTATTCCATTTATTTAAACCGGAATTTATTACGTGTTTTTGACGAGGAAATTACTTCCATTTTAATTGATTAATTGACT
This sequence comes from Bathynomus jamesi, assembly GCA_023014485.1. Classification (NCBI taxonomy): domain Eukaryota; kingdom Metazoa; phylum Arthropoda; class Malacostraca; order Isopoda; family Cirolanidae; genus Bathynomus; species Bathynomus jamesi. The sequence continues at coordinate 477,156 of JAJOZX010001114.1, forward strand.
GGGTCATTAAACAAAATTAAGATAAAACTTTGGAAATTTACTGTTTGAACTAAATAGAGTATCTGGAATTAGCTTAAAGCGAAGGTGTTGGAAATATTTTGTTACTTTTTTTTGCTTTCGGCTCAGAAAGATTAATATGGCGATTTTAAGCAGTTAAATTTTTTGAACGTGTTTTATACTTGCTTAACAAATAAACAATCGGAGAACATTGAGATAATCGATCATCTATATATATATATATATATATAATAGGCTAATGCTCTCTGTCTGTCTGTCCCACCCTAAAACATCGAAACGGCTCCTCGAGAGAAAAAATTATTAGGTAAAAGTTGCTTAAAATTAATCGAAACCTAAAAGAAAATTATAATCTCTCTCTCTCTCTCTCTCTCTCTCTCTCTTCTCTCTCTCTCTCTCTCTCTCTATATATATATATATATATATATATATATATATATATATATATGGAGCAAGTGTAGTTTACATTAGGTCAAAGTTGGAGAACGTAAACTACACTAGGATCTTTAGGAGACATTTTTTAAATGAATCCATCAAATAAAACGTTAAAACTAACGAAAATATTACGAATTAACCTAACCAATCGTCAATTTATATTATATATATATATATATATATATATATTGACGATTGGTTAGGTTAAGTCGTAATATTTTCGTTAGTTTTAACATCTTATTTGATATAGGCGGACAAAGTTGGGGAACGCAAACTACACTAGGATAATGTAGGGGAACGTAAACTACACTTGCTCTCTATATATATAATATATATATATATATACACAAACTCAGAATGGTCCCCTGAGAAATTTATATGTTTAATATATATATATATATATAAAGCTGAAATTGGATAATGTATGTTTGTTTGTTTATGTGCTCATTCCGGGAAATATTAAAAAATAAATGCCCCTGTTGATTGTTTAAGCGTGGTATTTTTTTTTACCACCGGCTTCTGCTAGTTCATTATAATTCCATGAGATCATATGTTACTCATTCTTTGAAGGGATCCATAAAATAAATATAGAAAATTAATATGAAACGAGAAATAATTTATTTTATGATCAGATTAACCTCAAAACCTTCACTAAGTACTATCGACATTGTTAGTATATAATTTGCCTCTGCTCACCTCGATTCTAAAAATGTAATCAAGGATGGCAATCATCATATTATATCAATAAAAAAAAACAAAGCTTACATTAATTAATAAAATGGTTAACGGTATTCTTATGTATAAACATTTAAATAAGTGTATATCGGTATTATAAAAACTCCTTTTTGTATTCAAGCCAAAGAGTCCTGCAAGGAGAATTGAGTCAGATAATTTTTTACTTCAATATTTCGGGGCAGTTTAGAATGAATTTAGAATTTATAAGAACGTTTATATTTATGTATATATATATAATTATTTAAAAATTTACTGATAAATATATATTTATTATTGATCAAATTACCCCCATTTATAATGACAGATAAAAAATGAATAAACGGTTTTCTTTTGCACACTTAACGCCTAGATTGCTGTTCATTACAAATAATTTCTATGAACGGTAATAGATATAATACCTAACAAATGATGTACTTTTTCATTTGCAGGCGACAGCGATGATTTTGCTGTTTTCATTGAAGATTAAAACATCGTTTGGTCTCAACTCTCAAGACGTAACTGAACGTGAACCCGTAACACAATATCTGCGACAGAATATAAACAAACCCCAAAGCGTATTACTCAAATTAAAGCAGAAAAATGACGCTCAAACCCGTCCCGGTTTGTCTTCATTAAACATTCAAAAAGGAGGTGAAAAAGAGAATGAAAAGGTGCGCGCGCAACAACTTTCAATAATAAGAGCAAATTTAAAAGGTAACAGCATTCCTCGGACGATGACAAAGCTTGCTACGAAAGGAAACAACAGAGGAGCAAGAAGAGAAAATCTCGCGAACAGTTCGCTCCGACGAGCTGAAAACAGACAGGGTTCGTTGCCTCTGCGTCAAAGTATGACCAGGAGTAAATATAAAAAATCCTCCAACCGTTTTCTCTCAAAAGCTCCTTTAATTCACGCTCTCAGAAGAGCGCCTCATCCCGATCATGGTAGAAATGATACGTCTCGGCCAACGTTTTTGTACGCTCCTTCAGAGAAAACTTTTTCTACCAAATCTCCTCCCAATGAGGATGCATCTTTTCTCAAAACATGGCACGACAGATTCGGAAAGCTATTTAGCTTGCAAATGAAATCTAATTTTATGAATACTTTGAAAAATAAATCAACCATTAACGAAAATGAGAAAAGAAATAAAGATTTTAATACTTTTAAAAATCCTTTTATATTTGATTTAAATAATTATTCATCTCTTCATGATGTGATAAGCGACCATTTTAAAGGTGGTAACAGGAATAGAGCTTTAAGATACAAAATAAACGAGGGAGAGACTGAAAATAAGGGAAGTGTTTCATTAAATGACAAAAAAGTCACTCATTCAAATTTTGAGTCTAAGAATGATTTAAACAAAGTTTCGGAAGGAAATTTTTCAAAAAGTAAACAATTTCGCAAAAATAATAGAACTTCCGCTCAGTCGATTTTCTTAAAATCAGATATCTTTGAAGGAATAAGTCCTATAACGGGATTCAAACCCGTAACTACTGAACCCTCAGTTTTCACCACTTCTACATTCAAAAAATTTCCTGAAACTTTCAAGAAAGTAGACTGTGGTCAGAGATCTCCAGGGCATTTTTTCCGTTTTCCTACGAGTGAAAAATATATCTCAGAAACAAAGAAAAGTCGAGCAGTTTTAAATAAAGATAACATTCCCCAAAACCATCCAAGTATGAAAAAAAATAAAAACTTCAATAATAGTTTTCGAGTGAAAGAAGTTAGTGAAAACCAACCATCGAGAGGCGTACATGTTCCATACATGAGAAAGACGATTAAAATAAAACAACCTTTAACCCAAACATCTCATTCAAGATCTCGTAACAGACAATTTACTAAAATAAATTATGTACCAAAATCTCAGAAAATGGAAAATAACTCTAAGTTTTCTCATAATAAACATAATTTTCCAATTTTGCCCAATCCGCGAAGGAGAGTCTTATACAAAAACGTACCATTTGAAGTGTTACGTAGTAACCCCTATTATGCCTCTAGTTATTTACAGGGTTCAGTGAAACACCCAAGATATTACCCGCAGTCATACTTCGGAAAACTTTATTATCCTTCAAGAAGAACTGATAAGGAACTGAAAAAGAAAAGGGCTGCCAATGAATACCTGACTTTATCCGGAATGGCTCTTGCTGGAGCTCTCGTCGGGTACGTTCTGATGAATTCAGCGACTCCATTCTTCTTGGGTGAAGACCAAATAAACCCCGTGAAATTTGTCGTAAAAGGAGCCAGAAATGGTCTTCACAAACTCGTAGCGGCTTTGGACGAATATGAGGAAAACTTGAGTACCCACGAACGGATAGATAAAGAAGCGCAAGACTCGACAATCCTTTTGAGTGACAAAGAAAGGGAGAAACTCAGTAAATTATACAAAATAAAAGTAGAAGAAAATAACCAAAATTTGACAAAGATATTTAACGAATTTTTCAGTAAAATGACCACTGCTTTGAAAAGAAAAGGCTTCGGTATAAAACCTGTCCGTATAAAAAAAACTGCGAACAACAAGACCCAAAGACCTTATAATAATTCCCACACAACAAATGGGAATCACTCATTAGATTACTTTATTAAAGAGATTTCGAAGCATTTGGAAGAAAAGCTTCGAGAGTTTAGTGAAGTTGATGATGAAGGACATAACAAGTTTAAAGATAATGGTGGTGATCATGTTGGTGGTGATCATGATGATGGTGAATCCCCGCTGAAGGCCTCTACACCAATGGAAAAGGTAATAGAACAAACGGTAATGTCTTCTCCTTTAAAGTTTGAAAAACATGAGACAAAAGAAAATATTATTAAAATGAAACTATTTAATAATAGGAAAAAAGGAAATAGAAAAGTAACGAGTAATTCTAACGGTAAAAATGTTACGTTACTCCAAAACAGAACAAAGATTCACAATATTAATACATCCAAAAACCATTCAAGAACAACGGAAAACCATCCTTTCAAAAATCGAAACCAAAATAAAAGTAAAAGAAAAGGAGATCCGAAATACGTCAAAAAGATAATTGTGAACAATGAAGAAAAAATAGTTCATTATAACCCTTATCCTCATAAAGCAAATTTTCTCTCGGATAATATTGGAACGTTGCAAACATTTACGACATTTACAGGCGACTTAATTGAAGAAAAAACTCTTTCAAAAAGACAAAAAGCAGACATAACTAACGCGGGAAAAATCTCTAATCTACAAGTGAAAAAGATAATTATAAACAATAAGGAACAGTTTGTTATAGAAGTTGATCTGCCGTCAAAAGGAGGTAGAAAACCGCGAGGTAAAGGAACCAAAACAAAACCTTCTGAACTGCCGCCATTAACGGATGGAGTCATCATAAAAAATCAGATACACGTTCCTGCGTCGTCTCAACTTTAGAAATTTGCATTATAAAGCTCAATTGTTATAGTTGTACAAAGGTTAGGAAACGAAATAAATAATAAACGCAAGAAAGAACCTTCCTGTACTGCATTCTAAATAGTACTAGACGTCTAGTTATATATATACAGTATATATGAAACGTCTACTCGACATTTCATAATGAACTTAGCTTTCTGAAATGAATAATAGATATTTTGAAATGTTTACTAGACATTTCAAATATGTGAAAATAGCGCTTAACCCTCTAACGCCGACTGGGTCGAATACGTACCGTTTCAAGTACACGCATTTAGACTTAACCCTACAAAAACGTTCGGCGTTAAAGGGTTAAATGTTTCAGATATATAAAAGCGTAGAAATTAAGCATTTCATTTGTATAATAAGTTAGTTTTCTATTGTTTGCGCCTAGACGCATGCGCATTGTGGTTAAAAATATTTTGAAGTTGTGACTCAGTTTATTTAGTGTTTGTATTTATAAGCTATCTCGGAAAGAGGAGCAAATTATTATTATATTTGTGCATTTATTCCACGTAGGCTTAAGGCTTCTAAGTGTCTTTCATGCATTTATTAATTTTATTTTTGGGCTAGGCTTTGGCTAGTAAAGTCTTTCAAGGTTAAGAACCAGCCTGTGACCCTGTTCCCAGCCTTAGGCCTAGGCCTTTTGATATATAATAGCTCAGCAGAGCTGGGCACTTGCGTTTTTTTGCGCGTTTTTTTGCGGTACTGCGGTACTGCGGTACTACTACCGCACTACCAAACCGGTACCGCATAACGCAGTACCGCAAAGGATCGCTGAAAGTACAGCAGTACCGCTACCGCATTCAAATTTCCCGCGGTACTTTCCGCGGTACCGACCAACACGGTAGTACCGCAGTACCGCAGTACCGCAAAAAAAACCGCAAGTGCCCAGCTCTGAATTATTATTAATAGGCATATCCTAGGTTCAATCCATAAGTTAAACAGCCTATACTTAAGAAAAAACACTAATAAGTTAGAAAGGGTCCGGGCTCGAGCAATCAAAATTAATCCAGAGCTGAGAAGTAAAATATTTGAGAAAAAATTAGCTGAACTAAATATGTATTCACTTGAAAAGCGTCGACTTATTCTATAGTAGAACTATCATAATTCGACTATTTAAAACTGACAAATGCTTTTGATAAAGTACAGGAAGTTATTTGACAGAGATAAAGAGTCATTTACAAGAAGAGCTGGATATAAATTGAAAGTCAAAAGTTTTTAAAAGTAATGATGTAAAGCAATTCTTTTTATATAAACTTAAACGTATACTTAAATTTAAGCGCCTTACGCTTTCATGAGTTAGACATTTCATTGTTAAGCAGTTCATTAGACATTTCAGGTTAGCCTTTTAAATTGTTTAAAAAATTGGGACAATTTAGATATTTCATTTGACTTACTGAAATGTCTAACAAAATGTTGAACTAATATGAAATTTCTAATGCATTAGACGTTTCAAAATTAACAAACATGGGCAATGAAACGTCTAACAAAACGTCTACTTCTGTTTAGATTGTAAACATGAAATCTGAACAGCATCGCCCTTTTTCCTGCTTGTAAACATTGAGTCTATGCTCATTTTATTAACGCGAAATTCATCGACTCTCTAATAACTTAACTTAAAGTGACATAATCCCTAATCTAACCCAACGTAACATAATGCACAGGACACTTGACAATGAAATGTCCAACAAACAGTGAGGCTCCTCTTCTGTAGGATTGCAAAGGGATGGAAATTTTCGGTGAACTTTTTAAATTTTTCATGGAAACTTTTGGGAATTTTGAATGTGTAGGAAATTTTAAGAATTTTTGGAATCTTCAATTTTAGGTAATTTTTAAGGTTTATTAGATTTTTTTGGCAGTAAACAGTAAAATATAGCATAGTTAAACATTTTTCACCGAAAAAAGAAGTTTTGGGTTCTTATAAAAGTTGTTTTTATTAAGTTGAGGTGAGTTTGCTGGGAATATACTTGGCTGAAAAATAGGAATTTGAATTCAGTATGCAGGAAATTCACGTTTTAATATTCACTAATTAGTAAGATTTACTGTTAGATGGGGAATTTTCATTTGAGCATTTTGGGAACTTTCTTCATGCGAAATAAATGGGGGGGGGTTAAAAGAAATTTCAATAAGTAGGGTTTCCCATTTCAACATCTCCAACTCCACGCTACTGTCAGATGCCAGTATCATACTGAAGTGAATCACTTGCTAACATCACCAACTGCAATTAGATTACACAGAGTACCATGATTCAAAAATACGCAGCTATTCGTTTTATTAAAACGAAAGTTTTTGAAAATTCCAAAAATTCGCCAGTTTCCGAAAATTCTCAAAAATTTTCGAAAAATCAAAGTGAAAATTTATCGCTCTCTAAATTACCGGGAATTTTATAACCGTACCCTTCTGTTTTTTAGTCATTTTTTTATTTTAGGTGTTTTCCTACATTTTCCATCAAAAGAACGGGTCTTAAGTGAATATGCCTCCATTACGTCATCATGAAAATGGTTTAATGTGAAGACTAAAAAATTCAAACTCTAACAGAGTTTCCTTTCGTACGAATAACCGAAGTGAAATTCAAAGTTCGTACCTCATTACCTCATTATAAACCTTTTTCATTCAAATATTACATTTGTTTCATTCCATTCCTTATGAGCACATTCTAAAATACCTTTTCGTAGACATTTTTTAGTTGTTGTTTTTTAATGTTACTGAAATGCATTATCATATTATAAATGTACTGACATATTTTAAATCGGGAATCATAAATGGCTTAGCCACGTCTTCAAACCACTTTCAGTAAGATCAACGAAGTGAAACGACATTGGGTCTGGTAAGTGATTGAATGGGAGATCAATGTGCTGTTTTTCGATTCTGTAGCCATCCTCGGTTCTAAATCCAGGTTCAGCTGTAGGTTCCTCCTGTCATACGACCTTTGACGTTGCAACGGATAAAAAATAATAACAAACAGATCATCTCGTCTTAGTTTACTGCACCCGCGTAATCTCAAATTTTCTAACATAATAATTACTAATATGATATTATATTAAATTGAAGGGAGTGTTTGAGGAAAATATATATATATATTAACTTAAACAGCAAGAAACTAAAGGTGCGGGAAAAAGGTTCCTTTCGATAGTTTTCTTGTATACGAAGTAATTCACATCATTTGCTTCTAAAACGTCTGCAGCGTTCATCAACATCGCTTAACTTACTCTATTTCTACAAATTCGCAATATCTTTGTAAATATTATTGAATTCTACAGGGTGTCCCATAAGTCCGGCATCATAGGAAAAATAATAAAAAAAGGCAAAACAAAAGCTTTTATTTACAGAACGTGCTCAATATGTCCACCATTATTTTCAATACACAAATTCAGACGTGATACCCAGTCAGCAAGCACACGGTGAATGATGTCAGGAGTAATGGTGTTGCATGCCCCAATAATGCGCTGCCGCAAATGTTATTGGCTCGCGGTCTGAATGCAGTGTTAAATTCAGCAGCGGCCTCTCTTTGACTCCGATTTCCTATGAGTAGAATTATCTGGATTCGTTCTTCCTTGCTCACAGACATTGTGGCCTGTAGAAAGAGAAAAATATGAATTATGGTTTGTAGAAATAGAAAAATATGAATTTCTCATATGATGCCAGATTTATGGGACACCCTGTAGATTAAAGGTTAATACTACAGGGTGGGCCGTAAGTTTCCATACATAGGAAAAATAAACATTTTTTTTATGGACAACCATTTTTATTTATATAATATGCTCTACATGGTTGCCATTGTTTTGAAAAACACATTTCAATACGTGTTCCCCACTGTTGATGAACACGCATTAGCACAGTTGACGTTATGCTTGTAATGGCGTTGGTGATACGTTCCTTTAGATGATTTATGTCTCGTATCTTTTCCTGATACACCATGGCCTTCAAGTGCCCCCAAAGATAGAAATCAAGGGGGGTGAGATCTGGGGATCTGGGAAGCCACTCCACAGGACCACGCCGACCAATCCAAGCATCCGGAAACTGCTGATCCAAATACCGACGCACGTGAAGACCATAATGAGGTGGAGCTCCATCTTGCTGGAAGTAAACTGGGAAGTTACCTTCCTCGTTTAGCGGGATGGGAAAATCTCTTCTTGCAACATGTTAAGATACCTTTCGGCATTAAGATTTCCACTGACAAAAATTGGTCCAATACAACATAAAAACAAACGTTTAAATTTTCCTATGTATGGAAACTTACGGCCCACCCTGTATTACTTGATACTTCATACACAAGTGTCAAACTCACCACTTTACCGCAAAAAGACTATGGTCATAAATATCAAAGAGATTTATAATGAAAGTATGTATCTATTTATTTTTCTGTTTTCCTTATTGGGAGCAATCCAAGAATAAGCACCCCAAAGTCCCCAATCCAAGAAAAAGCACCCCAGTTAGACCCCAATCCGAGAAACAGCACCAAGAAATATATATTTTAATGTTTACGAAGGATATTGCAAAAAAAAAAAAATCAGAACAACATAATTAAAATAAAAATATTGAAATAAGATTGAATATTGAAATATTGGAATATTGCAAACAATAACTTAACTTTTAAAAAAGGATATTGAAATAAAAAAAAAATTAGAACGATATAATTAGAATTAGGAATATTGAAATAAAAAAAAATTAGAAAAACATAATTGCAAAGTATATTGTGTGGCGATTTGCTCACAAATCCTTTCAAAAGCATCGTTTATGAATCTATCGTGCCACATAAATTGTATACCTAATCAAATAAAATGTTAAAACTAACGAAAATATTACGACTTAACCTAACTAATCGTCAATTTATTTATATATATAAAAATTTATTTATATATATATAAATTGACGATTGGTTGGGTTAAGTCGTAATATTTTCGTTAGTTTTAACGTTTTATTTGATGGATTTTAGAGCAATTCAAGAATAAGCACCCTCGTTCGACCCCAATCCATGAAAAAGCACCCTAATTTGATTTGGGGTGCTTATTCTTGGATTGTTCCCCTTATTGAAAGCTAAGATACAGGCACAAAAAGTTTTGCTTCGAAAAAATCTTTAAAATACAAAAAGATTACCAATTGGTATTTTTTTTTTATTTTGTTTCTAGGGGAATTTTTTTTCCAAAAACTGTACACTCTTTATTATTACATTTAGTTATATGTAATATTGTCGAAGAAAACAATTTTTATTCTTTAAAAATGAGTATTATAATTGCTCTATTTTATTTTTAAAACGTTTTAAAAAGTTGGAAGTAATTATTATTCATAGTTTCTCCTCTAAAAGCAAATCTAATTTCAACATCTTTGACTTACTGAAGTAATTAAAGTCTTATAAATAGATACTACACGCCTCTTCGATGTGATAACGGTAAACTGTTTGCATCTTCAAGGATAGAAAACGCCCAAATTCAACTCTTGACACACCTTCCTAGATTAATAATGTTTACGACCATAAGGAGAGTAAAGCAGATTTGGTACAGAATGGCTTCATTCATTTTCTTCAATTCTGATGTCACCATTTTATAGAACCGTTAGGTATATACATATAAAACTAAGTTTATATATTTCTTTTAGTGACCGTAAATCTATTAACACGCGTATGAGAATAGCTAAGTTAAGATTGACTCTATCTGATTAATATGCAGAGTGCAATTATTACCTTGTCCAACGTTCAAGACATTCTCTCCTCTTCGGATAAAATAATTGCATACCGTATATAGCGGTTCAGGACAGATTTGATACCTGCAGAAGAATTTTGATTTATGGTTTAGAAATGTTAGAACTGATACCCACTTATTTTAGGTCTTCTTAGAAATCAATTGGCTCTGTATGTGTGCGAGGAAGAAAAGAAGTCAGGCGCATATTTATGTTTAATTGGAGACCTCAGGGTGGCATTGCTTCTTCGAATGGTTTGAGGCAGTGCGAAAATTTTTTTTTTATTCCAAACTCTTAAAATTTTCCATTATCAATTCGTTCTTGGAGATTCTCCAACGAATTCGGTTTCATGTGTACAGAACCAGATTAAGGGGAATTAAGTCAATTCAGCCGTTTTCATTTTTAATTACGTGTCTGTAGAATGTAATATACATATACTAGCCTCTCTCTAGTCCGGCACGATTGGTTCCAGAAGCATACCAGATTAGGAAATTTTCAGGACTACCGAATGTAGCCCCCCCCCCCCACCTTACAACCTGGTATTCATTACTGCTACTCCCACGTTAAGTTAATAATTCGCAAGAAGCAATACTAGTGCTGCTACTCATCTGCTTCAGATTATAAAGGTTGGGAAGAGCTTTAGTCTTTACCTGCTCAGCTCTCACCCACTGGTTGGGTATCATCAATGGGGTATTGCCAGTTATGGCATTCATCGCCATTCATTTACCAACAGTGAACCCTCTTCTTCTTTTTCTCACAAACATAACCAAACATCTAGATTTAGTCACTCGTGCCGGACTATCAGAGGAAACTACCGGATTATTGGGACTACCGGATTTCACAATTGAAAAGAGCCGAACTACCAAGTTGCCCGACTAACGATATGCTGGACAATAAAGAAGATAGTGTATATATATATATATATATATATATATATATTATATATATATAATGCCCTTGAGGGGAGGGAGATAAAAAAAATACACAGACTTCAGTTCCTGAACTCTGAAATTAAGAGTCTGATTAAAGAACTGGAAACAGGTTCTTCTCCTGGTATGGATGACCGATCGAATGGGCATTTAAAGTATGCTAATGGCGAAGTAAATCTTTATATCTCATTGTTGTTCTCGGTTATGCTTGTTCATAGCTGTATTCCTGCAAAATTTATCAGGGTATATGTTTCGCCACTTCTCAAAAATAAATAGAGAGAGAGACATTCTATCTAGCGATAATTACAGGGCTATTGCAGTCGACTCCTGCTTCTCATAAATGCTTGATAAACTTTTGCTACGCCGATTATATGATTAATTTTTAAAATCTCTTAATTATTTTGGTTTTAAAAGGTCTCACTCAAATGATTTGTGTATCTGTATACTGCAGGAAGTTGTATTTAAATACACTAACAGTAATTTACCTATTTGCATTTGTTTCTTAGACATAAACAAGATATCTGATAGAGTGAACCACAATATTTTATTTAGAAAATTAGAAGACAGGAGGATTTCATTGCATGTTTTCTCTTTTGCGAGCATTCGCCCTTGGCCCCTCCTTCCTGCACACAAAAAATTAAATATACCAAAAATTTGGTAACCCGCCGATCTTTTACGAATAAATGAGGCAATGTACTGTCCGACTGTTTTGGTATCTCGTGCGGAGTTTGGCAAGGCTCGTTCTCTCTCCTCTACTGTTTAATGTGTATATTGATGGTTTAATTACTTTACTTAATGAAACAGAAGTTGGATGCTGTACAGATAAAATGAAGCTGACTAACCGAATTCATACCAGTGATGTGGGATCAATAAGCCCATTCATCTCTTAAAAACTCCGCGAATTATATTAGCAGAACCAATATATTATTTTTAATGTTACAAAAAATAGGATTATGCATTTCCATCCCAAAACCTTTAATCAGACAGTTAATACTTTCCAAATGAGAGGTGAACCAGTAGAGCAAATATGAGAATTTAAGTATTTGGGTAAAATAAGAAAACAATATCGACGCTTCTGTGCTGAAGCAAACATGACTATAAGGAACTTCAGATTCTGTACCAGCGAAGCTAAAGAAACTTTCTTTCGTACTTTCTGCATTATTATCCTTTGGGATAGTTATATAAAAAAGGTTGTGGCAGAATTCCTAATTTGCTATACAGAAGATCTTTTAGAGTGCTTCATAAGTTACTCCCAAGCCGCTCAGCTTCGCAAACGTTCGTTAATACGATGTCGAGAGCCTCCTGGAGTTAAAAAGACGAGTTCAATACAGTCTAATGCAAAAAATTCAAAATTTAGCCACCCAATTATTCAAGGTAAACATCAGTCCTTTCCGTCTGTCATCTAAACTATGGACTTCATGGTATGAAAACGTTTGTCTGTGGCTCCACTTAACTCCGACATTACTATCTCTCATTACTAGGTTTTTTAGACTATTTTTTTGTTTTTAGTTTTTATTATTACTCTTTCTCATATGAACTATGGACCAGCCAATAAACTCTTTTATCTCATTTTATATATACAGGGTGGCCCATAAGTCCCAATCGGTTATAATTAAAGCGAAAATGCATCTAGTGGAGCTCTCACTGACTTAATCGATTACTAAGGAAAGAATATTTTTGGAGATGGTTAGATTTCCATTTGAATAATCAATAAATATTTCTAAACTTATAAACTTTTTACTTTGTTTGATTTTTTTTTGTATTTTCGCTTTCAGTATAAACAATTGGGACTTATGGGCCACCCTGTATATATATATATATATATATATATATATATATATATATATGTGGTGTGTGTGTGTGTGTGTATATATATATATATTATATATATATATATATAGGGTGATGCAAAAAAGGGGTCAAATTTTTTTTTTTTCAATTTTCAGGGAGACACCCTCCTATTTTATTCATATTCCTAAGAAAGCATTGTATGCGAAATTTGGGGTTGAAAAAGAGAAAATTAGAGGTTGCTACCAAGCTTTAAAATAAATGTATATCAGTTTGTGCTCAAAAATATTGTTTTGTTGATATTTTCGCCGGAGCCGGTTTGATATGTACCTAGTTAACCTAGTTTGAAAAAAAACGATGACATTCTAGACTATAGTACGTAGTGAGCTCATAAAATAGTAAATAATAGGCACACTGATTTCCGCACCACCCTCTGAGGTACAGCGTATAGCGCGTTAACTTTTTTTTATGTGGAAGTTTCCCAGTAGGCATATCATAACCACTTATGTATGTTTATTTTCGTTTTTGTGAAGCAAGAGTAATGTTTTCTTGTTTTGTTTGAGAGTGACGACCTGTAACTTTTAACAATTTGAAGAAGGTATTGTTTCTGCTCTTCATCATTGGTTATCAGTTTGTTGTATTCCTCCATCAGTCGTACACCTCTTTCCGCAATGTCGTTTACCACTTTGAGTCCATATGCGATATCTCTTGCATTCGCATAACTTTCATCATCATTCCATTCTTCAGCATCTTTTTCAAGAAAAGTGCAAGCACCTCTAGGATTTCAAAGAATCTTTTTGTGTTCGCAGTAACGAAATCCTGCAGTTGTTTCTGCCCAGCTGATTCAGGATTTATTGATGCTCGTTTGCTCGGTTTTGAGTCAACTGGTTTCTGCAGAGCATGCTTCATTTGTTTTTTGTCTCATGCGAAACAGCTGAATCAAAAATGCAAGCGCCACAAGCTCCTCAGAGAGGTACCAAATGTCTCAAAAACTTATTGAGTGCAGCACTTGCAATTTTGTCATCCTTTTGCTTGTAGAGCTGCAGACTTTGCACAAATGCAAATCTGAACGGGGGGCGCATGAGGGTATGGGTGCCAGGTACCACGATCTGATGTATATCGCAGCTGAAAAGCAGCAAACATCTCTCAGTCCTTTTTCCTCTCTCTCAGTTAGTTTAAACTGAGATTTAAACATCCAAATTTTAATGCAGTAAATTAGCTTGCCCATCCATCGTGCTCTGTGATAAGCTCCGGGTGCTTTAAAGCTGATTCCTGACTTGGGGGCACTACCGATGAAAATGAGCGTTAGCTCGAGCAATTCCTTGTAGTCATCACGAGCTGCTGTTCATCAAGCTGAGCTTGAGCAAATTGAATGAGTTCTTCAGCATCTGAGATTTTCTCTGCAATGTTAGGGTCATCTGTTGCTGTTGGTAATTGTTCTTGTCAATTTCCACCCACTTTGCTTTGAATCTCTTAAACAGTTGTATGTCAGGGCCACTAGAAGATGGCAAGGAGACAGAAACTGCAGCTTCTAACACTATTTCGAAAATATGATGTCGGCAAGCCAGCCACAGCATATCTTTATCCAATCTTTGCTCTAGTAACATACAAGCACCACTCTTAGAAACCTGTGTTGGAGGCAGTGGTTGTCAAAACACATGCCCTTCACTTGGTCATATATTCCACTCCAATACTAACTGATGGACAGCATCTGCAATGTTTTGACCAGTTCCTCTGGCAAGTTTGGGAATACCAAGAAGCTGATCAACTCCTTGGCCGGAAATTAGAACTGGCAGTCGATCAACATTTTCATGACCAGTAATATCTTCCAGTAGTTTGCCGTCCAATGTATTTGGAGAGGGCAATTGTTTCGAAATCCTGCTTCAATTTTCTGCCATGTCTTGCGGTTCATTTGTCTTGCTCTCCGTATCGATGAATAGCTAACACTGTATTCTTCAGGGTTTTGCCCAAGAGCATTGATTGTTGGGATCAAGATTTCCGAAGCAGCTCTATCACTTACTTTTGCAGCATCAAGAGATACAAGCATTGAAGAATCCATAAGCTTTGCACTCTTAGACTTGATCTACTTTGTCTCGAAGTGATGGCTGCTGAGGGTCAGCAACAAATTCTTCTTCTGATTTTGAACTATCTTCATTCAAACTTGAAGGACTTGAACTTGAGAGCACTGCTGCTTCGAAAACGGCTGTTTCCTCTTTCTTTCTTTTCAAGCAATGTTTCCTTTTCTCTAGCAATCTCTTCCATTGTGAAAAAAACTTTATCCACTCCAGACATTTTGCCTTTTCCTTTTTGTCGTTGCAGCATCAAAAAACTCACGATCTTCATCTATCTTTATCATGTCAAGAGCACTTGCATGTGCAATGTCAAACAGATCTTGCAAGTCATTTTGCCAGCTCTCTTGTTTTTGAAGTAGTGCAGGTGATTGCTTCTTCTTATTATTTCTGTTCTTCTTTAGTTTCTCCACTCGTTGAAAAGTTTATTTACTCTCTCCACGACATGACATTTCACACTGTTGGGATGCGTGCCTTTTCCCACACATCCATAACATCTCTAGCAGTCAACAAAGCCGCTGTTTTCACCTGTTGCTTTTATTGATCTGTAGTTTCATAAACAATGCTAATGTTTCCCTTTTAGATGGAAGCTGGGTTTCTTTGAAGGACTCTATAGGATGTCCTATGAGCCAAACAACTGTTTTGTGACGCGTATGCCGCTCCATGAGTGCAACTCAGCAAACTGCTATACAACCACTCTCAGCGAAGGCAGCAAAGATACTGAGTCAGTGACGCCGCACTTACATGACGCGGCCGCCACAGTGACGTCACAGCAAAGAAATGATTCTAGAATGTTCGGCCACGGCGTCTATAGCAATGAAAGGGATGAGAAGGTTTACGGAAAGAGGTTCAGAGTCTGTTATGACTGCTATATGTTGCTGACTACCATTTTTGATGAAATCTGCAAAATAAATAAATGTCAATAAATACAAACTGAAAAATAACAATATACAAAATGTTCAATGGATGGTAGCAACCTCTAAAATGTCTTCAATTGTGCTGAAATTTGCATGTTCAGTTTTTACACTAATTAAATAAAATTAGAGGGTGTCTTCAAGTTTTTGAAATGATAAGTTATTTTGCATCACCCTAATATATATATATATATAAATTTTTAAACACGATCGGGTGTTTGAAAGATTCCAATAAAGATTTAAAAAAAAAAAATAATAAAATAAAAACATCTTTTTTTTTTTGCCACGTCTTCATGTTGTGTGTGTGTGTGTGTGTGTGTTTTACGAAAGCGCAAAAAGCGAAAAACCAAAAATTCCTGTTCCTTTTGAAGTAAAATTAAAATATGAAGACATATTTTGCTTAAAACTTTTTTGTACAAAACTGATCAACATTAATGAGAAAGTCTACGATAAATATTTGTAGAAAAAAATAATCATAAATTCAAAGACATTTTTCGTTCAAAATTTTTTTTAAATGAATTATAAATAATTCTAAAACTTGATAATCAGCTTCCAACTGTTAAAATTCATTAATTTAGATATTAAGTATAGAATAAAATGATTCCAAGGCCATTTATAACGTGTTGTTATAATGTCGTTTCAGATTAGCTAAGTCTGTTTTTGTTATTATTATTAATTATTATATTATTTATTATTATTATTATTATTATTTCATTGTGTAAAGGGTGAAATAAATGTTTTATACATTTTATTCTATTTTACTCCTTAATCTTCATTATCACTATTTCTCTCTGTTACTTTAATGATTCATTGATTACTGAAGGGTATATACATACAATATGGAGAAAAGCTAAGGGTACCTTAATTTATTTACCAAAAAAAAAAAAACCAATTTAATTTCAGTATACTGTGAGAACAGTGATTGTAAATAGTCTCGTAACGACATCCTACTGTCCTGTCATTTCGATTAGATGTTCCTCAACTTTACTTTTAAAAGAGGTTCAACAATTGCAAAATTTTGCATCGAAAGTTGCATGAAGATATTGAACAAAAACGTTCTTGCAACTGCTTTTAGAGAAAAGTTAGTCTGACTAAATTTAACTTTTTCACCGCCACGTTATGGTGGGGGTATATATATATATATATATATATATTATATATATATATATATATATATATATAATATATATATATATATATATATATATATATTATTATATATATATACAGGTATGGCGTGGCAGGCACGGATTACGGCAAAGAATATATGCGGGTTTGGCGGTGAAACGGTTAAAATTGAAACCGCAATCTTATAGCTACATATTTGCATAATTTTTTTCTTCTTTCTCTTCCATTTTTTTCCCTTTATTGTTTGCGCTGACGTTTCTCCCAGTGGAAAGAAAGGTCAAGGGCTAGTACCCGCAAAAACGCCTCCTCCATAGAAGGAGAGAGAGCCAAAATCAAGGTCTCCGAGGCTCATAAATAGTCCAACTTCACAATTATTTATGGTAAAAAACAAAATTGTAAAGCCTAATGTATTTATTTTTTTAATAATTAATCAAGGATATTCAAGTCAATTCAATTAAATTCAGTGATGCCATTTATCTTATGATAGCTTCGAACGACAATTCCGGATTGACTCGCTTCTTTAAAGGATAATTTTTCTGTTTTTTCGCCAGTTATTACGTCTATAAGGAAACTGTAAAAGCTCAGTTTGAAGGTACGTGGTGTTTTGGGGGGCGGGGATGGGTGTTGAACGTGTGACATAAGAATCCCCCGGGTTGCCGTGAAAAAAAGAACAGATGGCATGGGGTTGGGGGTATACCTTAAGCCAGAAAAATTGGGAACCATTGCCTTAAAGGAACAGCAGTACTCCTCCCACCCCGCCCTCTGGTGCGCCCGTTTTGTGACGTCATCAGCTTAGTATAAATGCAAAGTGAGGCAGGAGAGAGAGAGAGAGAGAGAGAGATAAACGGTATTTCGCCTTCCTTCCACGCTCGCTGCTCGCTCTTGCGGAAGGGAAGGCACAGATGCGGTCACAATAGTGATAATGACGATCACCGTTCTCATCAACCTCGTTTGTTTTTAATTATCGAAATCGTAAAAGTGATAATGATCATTATAACAGTATTAGAACAACAACAACCGTAGTTTGAAGCCACCTAAAGACTAATATATAATATATATATATGTGCGTGTGTGTGTGTGTGTGTGTGTGTGTGTAGGAAGGAGGGGCCAAGAGCGAGCGCAAACGTCCTCCCCCCATGAAGGAAGAAGAGAGCCAAAATGAAGGTCCAGGGTTTTCGAGATGCCTCGACACTATGTTTAATAGACTGGAGGTCATAATCGGGAGAAAAATGGATTGAGGAAGATTGTTGCAGAGTTCACCGGTTGAGTAGATGAAAAATTGAAAATACCGATTAACCTTTGCTTAGAGAGTTGGACAGAAAAGGAATGAGTCTGTGTCGAAAGTCGGGTACTGCGTGCTCTCCTTAAAGGAGGAAGTACGCAGTTAGAGTTCAGAAGAGCAGTGTCCGTTATAATAGCGATAGTAAAGAGAGAGTGAGGGAATATTGCGGCGAAGAGAGAAAGATTGAAGAGAGTCAGTAAGAGGCGGGGAATTGATGAAACAAAAAGCCTTTGATTCCACCAGTAGTCGGCTTGCAAACAAACCTTTAATATTCAAAGCTTTCGATATATTCTAATGATATATATATATATATATATATATATATATATATATATATATATATATATATATATATATATATATATATGGGAATGAACTCAGAATGGTCCCCTGAGTTTTTTATGATACACACAGACAGTGCATGGAACAAGGAACTCTTCTGGGATAATTAAATCCACTATAGTCCGAATAAGTAATGGTAAATGACAAATACCATAGTTTTTCAAACGGACATGTTATGTGCCTTGAAAAGTGGACGCTCAATTCTGCCAGTTGAGGTTTAAGTTTTGGTTTTTGGCTAAAAATATAATAGTTACCCCTTTTTCTTTGATGCATTCAATCTGACGTGAAGGCAGCGAGTCTTTTGCTTATATTGTGGTTCTAAATGTAGCAGGGCTAGGTGCTTTAAACCCTAGATCCATGTCCCAAAGCTGGATCCTGTCTGCTTTGCAGATAGCTGGTGAGGGAAGCTATATTTGTGGGACCTCTTTGCGAGTGACCCGTTGCCCACGTCGGGCTAGCATCATGAAAAAGAAAAACTATGGTATTTGTCATTTACCATTACTTATTCGGACTATAGTGGATTTAATTATCCCAGAAGAGTTCCTTGTTCCATGCACTGTCTGTGTGTATCATATATATATATATATATGTTACAGTCAAAGTGTGTAACCAGCCATTTCGCGTAATGGCTGAAACTTTTAGTCAATTCGCGAAATGGCTGTTTCACTTGGTCATTTCGCGAAATGACTAAAATCTTCAGCCATTATGCGAAATGGCTGAAATTCCACTTTGGTCATTTTTCATTGTTCGTTATCTCTCCTCCTCGTGTGCAGAAACGTTCCTTAACACTTATGTCGTTTCTATTCATATATACATATTATATATATATATATATATATATATACAGTATATATATAAAATTAAAAACGAAATTATATTATAAATTTAAGTAATACAATTTACAATTAAAAGTAATAAATATCGAAAAGGTGAGCTCTTTTATGGGTTTCTTTTACAATATTTATTGTTTTTAATTGTATTGCTTAAGTTTATGATACAATTTCAGGAGCAAGTGTAGTTTACGTTCTCCTACATTATCCTTGTGTAGTTTGCGTTCCCCAACTTTGTCCGCGTATACCTAATCAAATAAAACGTTAAAACTAACGAAAATATTACGACTTAACCTAACCAATCGTCAATTTATATACTATATATATATATATATTAGGGTGGTCCAAATCCATAGGGGGAAATTTCAAAATTGTCTTAGATAGTCTCCACAAGTGTGGTTTTTGTCCATTTAGTGTCCACATGGTCTGTGCAAAATTGCAGCGTGATTGGTGAATATTTAGAGGTCGCCCCACTCTGAATATATATATTTTATAATGTACTTTTTCTTCCGTATGTCCGATGGCTCAAACTCGATCAATTCCAAAAGTTTGGCTTCTAGGGATGGCAACTGGAACTTTATCCACGTCAAGGTTCCCTACATGCCTTGACGCCCTCCTCTTGGGGCAATACCACCACTTCAATCAAAAGCAAACCACCTCCGACAGTCTGAACCAGGCATGCCAGAGGGTGATTGAAGTCTGGACCCGAGCGCGGATCCCAACTCAACGGATCGACTCCTGTGTCCGTAAGCTTTCAAAGCTTTTAGACTGCTACAAAACACTCAAGAAGCACAGGACCAGGCAACGTGCCAGCGATAGAATGAATGAAGACATCTTCTCTCTAGAAGACCCTGTCCTTCTCCATTGGGACAGAAAGCTTCTCCCCGGCATTGAAGGGAAGAAGACGAATGTGCATCGGATAGCAATCCTTATAACATTCAATGGACAGGAGAAGCTGCTTGGTGTCCCAAAGATGAAACAAGGAACTGGAGAAGCACAGGCCCAGGCATGCCTTCAAACTATGAAATTATGGAACGTGGAACAGCATGTGAGAGGTCTCGTCTTCGATACCACTGCGTCAAACAGGGTTTACATCGCGGAGCCTGTGTCAGGATTGAAGAAGCATTGGGTCACGAGCTAGTTTGGATCGGTTGTCGACATCATATACTTGAAGTCGTACTTGCTGATGTCTTTGCCTCAATATTTGGCTCAACAGGAAGTCCTGAAACAGGCCTTTTTAAGCGATTTAAAAAGGAATGGCCATCTCTCTCCCACGAAGCATTTGTCTCAGCATCGGACAGCTTGTTCAAGAACCCTCAACTCCAAGAGATGAGAAAAGAGATGCTCACTTACTTACCTAACGCTCTTCAGGCAAGCCAACCTCGTGACGACTACAAGGAGTTCCTTGAACTATCTTTGCTCTTCCTGGGGGGAAAGACTGGTGGTCAACTCTTTATCCGAGCTCCGGGTCCCATGCACCACGCGAGATGGATGGCGAAGGCGATTTATGCGCTCAAAATCTACCTCTTTCACTATCAATTCAAGCTCACAGCACGCGAAGAACGAAACGTGACTCAGCTGGCTTTATTTGTCAGTCTGATTTACGTCAAGTACTGGCATGAAGCGCCAATGGGGACACAAGCTCCTCTCAATGATCTCAAAATGCTGCATCTTCTGAAAAAATATCCACACGGAGGAGCTGCACAAGCGGCGAAGACAGCTCTAAGACGCCACCTGTGGTACTTGTCAGAGCATCTAATTGGACTGGCCTTCTTCGATAATAGGATCGATCCTGATACCAAAAGGAGAATGGTTCAACACCTCCAACATCCCCAAAAGAATGGCTGCCCCCGACGAATCGACATGGCGGAAGCTGGTGTTGAAAATGATGTGGCATCCTTCGTCACGAAAAGGACATTGACCCTCTTTGATGCCTTGAAAGTTGGAGGTAAGGAGGAAGCGCGCCAGTTACTTCAAAAGATCCACGGGAATGGCCAAATGACAAGAACTACAGGGAACTTAGAGATCGCGCCTTAAAGATGAAAGTCGTCAATGATGCTGCCGAGCGAGGTATTGCTCTCGCACAACGCTACAATGACACTTTGACACGAAACGAGGACCAGAAGCAGTACCTCCGACAACTCGTAGCCGCCCACCGAAAACAGATACCAATACCATCCAAGGCGACTCTGATGCAGAAGAAATAATGAAGATACACCCATTATCATGTCCTATTGTCTTAGTTTTCTTTCATATTCTTTGAGAACCAAAAAAATTTTAGTTATTCAGTTGTCTATATATTTTCCCAAATTTTCAAAAAGGGGGCAAGTGGGGCGACCCCTAAATATTAACCGAATAACGTGAAACTTTGCACAAATACTGTCCACACCAAGAGGCATAAAACCAACCTTGTGGAGAGAACTTAGTCGATGCTTTAACTTTTTGGACCACACCTAATATATATATATATATATATATAATATATATATATATATATATATATATATATATATATATATATATATATATATATATATATATATATATATATTGACGATTGGTTAGGTTAAGCCGTAATACTTTCGTTAGTTTTAACGTTATATTTGATGGATTCATTTAAAAAATGTCCCCTGAAGATTCTAGTCTAGTCCCCAACTTTGACCTAGTGTTATGTAGTTTGTGTCCCCTTTGTGTCAGGGGGACGTAAACTACACTTGCTCCCAATTTCATGTTTTAAATTTTCATTTTTAGTTTTTTTTAATTATTTATATATATATATATATATATATATATATATATATATATATATATATATATATATATATATATATATATATACATATATATGATACACACAGACCGTGCATGGAACAAGGAACGGTGCTACTGTAGTATGCGGTCTACCGACGATTGGTTAGGTTTAGTCATGATATTTTCGTTAAAACTAACGAAAATACCATGACTAAACCTAATCAATCGTCAAGGGCGATTGACAATGGGATGTAAACAAACAATGAGTAAACAAGATAAGAAGCTATAATTAAAAGGTAGACCGCCGAATCGTAGGTAGACCGCATACTACAGTAGCACCCAAGGAACTCTTCTGGGATAATTAAATCCACTATAGTCCGAATAACTAATGGTAAATGGCAAATACTATAGTTTTTATTTTTCATGATGCAAGCCCGACGTGGGCAACGGGTCTCTCGCAAAGAGGTCCCATAAATATAGCTTCTCTCACCAGCTATCTGCAAAGCAGACAGGATCCAGCTTTGGGACATGGATCTAGGGTTTAAAGCAGCCTAGCCCCACTACATTCAGAACCTCAATATAAGTAAAAGACTCGTTGCATTCACGTCGGATTGAATAAATCAAAGAAAAAGGGGTAACTATTATATTTTTAGCCAAAACCAAAACTTAAACCTCAACTGGCAGAATTGAGCGTCCACTTTTCAAGGCACATAACATGTCCGTTTCATGATGGGAATGAACTCAGAATGGTTCCCTGAGTTTTTTATGATATACACAGACCGTGCATGGAACAAGGAACTCTTCTGGGATAATTAAATCCACTATAGTCCGAATAAGTAATGGTAAATGGCAAATACCATAGTTTTTCTTTTTCATGATGCAAGCCCGAAAAGTGGACGCTCAATTCTGCCAGTTGAGGTTTAAGTTTTGGTTTTGGCTAAAAATATAATAGTTACCCCTTTTTCTTTGATTTATTCAATCCGACGTGAATGCAACGAGTCTTTTACTTATATTGAGGTTCTGAATGTAGTGGGGCTAGGCTGCTTTAAACCCTAGATCCATGTGCCAAAGCTGCTGCTTTGCAGATAGCTGGTGAGGGAAGCTATATTTATGGGATCTCTTTGCGAGAGACCCGTTGCCCACGTCGGGCTTGCATCATGAAAAAGAAAAACTATGGTATTTGTCATTTACCATTACTTATTCGGACTATAGTGGATTTAATTATCCCAGAAGAGTTCCTTGTTCCATGCACGGTCTGTGTGTATCATAAAAAACTCAGGGAACCATTCTGAGTTCATTCCCATATATACACACACAGGGTGTTTATAAAGTCCTTGAAGCTTTTTCGAAATTTAGACTGTTTCCGATTTTTTTGAAAATAAGATATTTAATGTAGATTTTTACGCTGATTTAAAAAATGTAAGTCTTTTTTTTTTGGAGAAATGAGCGTTTCAAAAGTTATGTTTGTTATTGTAATTTTGTATCAGGTCAAAAACTATAACAATACAATTGAAAACTAATACAAGAGTTATTGTATTTTTTAGTAATATTGGCTTCTGTCACTAAGTATTTGTGTGAATAGATTTCTACCCGTTATTTTTCTGTCGCCACATGAATTCGCACAAGTAGGTATCAATCAGGTCAACTGAATGCCCGGTTAAGTTAATTGAATGCCCGGTTAGGTCAACTGAATGACCGATTAGATTAATTGAATGCCAGGTTAGGTTAATTGAATGCCAGGTTAAGTTAATTGTACGCCCTTGATGATTGGTTAGGTTAAGTCGTGATATTTTCGTTAGTTTTAACGTTATCTAATATCTATAGAAAAGCTGAAATTTATAAAAAATAGTATTAACAATATGACAAATCAATATATACATGCAAAAGATTTTTCTACAGTAACTATAGGTAAACTATGATAGTACACCATGTAACTTTTAAAATAGTAAATATACATAAACTAGAACACTGTGTAACTTTTAAAATAATAATTTCTCCAAAAAAGAACTTACATTTTTTAAATCAACGTAAAAATCTACATTAAATATCTTATTTAAAAAAAATAGTAAACAGTCCAAATTTCAGAAAAGGTTCAAGTCCCTATCTATTTCAATGAAAACGTAGCAAAAAGGGTAAAATTCAATCTATACTATAATAAGAGAGCTGTCCGTCTGTCTGTCCGTCTGTCCGTCACACTTTCAGCGTGTGTGCGTGCGTGTGTGCGTGTGTGCGTGCGTGCGTGTGTTTCAGCGTGTGTGCGTGCGTGCGTGCGTGTGTGCGTGTGTGTGTGTTTCAGCGTGTGTGCGTGCGTGCGTGCGTGTGTGTGTTTCAGCGTGTGTGCGTGCGTGCGTGCGTGTGTGCGTGCGTGCGTGTGTGTGTGTGTCTGTTCCAGCCATAGCTCCAAAATGAAAGCAGTTACAAACGCACATATTGATTAGGTCCCGAGGTTGTGCACCTGGGTGTTGAATGCCCGGTTAGGTCAACTGTACGCCCTTGACGATTGGTTAGGTTAAGTTAGGCTAGGTTAAGTTAGGTTAGGTTAGGTTAGGTTAACCTAACCTAACCTAACCTAACCTAACCATTCAATTAACCTAGCTAATAACAGCCTTCGAACTACAAAAAATATTCCGGCCCTCTACTTGGATATGTTTTACTACCCGCACGTAGGGCGGGTCTTTAGCTAACCGTCAGCGAAGCGACGAGTAATGTACTAGTAAGAATATAATAGAAGGCATACATTTAATGAATACTTAAGCATATGCACGAGCACCATCAGTATCTCTACAGAGTTCGAATCTGTCAGCAGCACTGCGGAACACATTTTGGAGTATGACAGGGGTTATTTTTGTAACTGCTGTTACGATACGAGCACGTAAATGTTCCAGCTTCATTCAGATGGCATTTTAAACACAATCGTCTTTCAACAAGATGGGGCACCTTGTCATTTCCAAATCGGTGGATCGGACGTGAAGGCAACAGGCCCTGGGCGGCTCGATCTCCTGACCTAACGCCCTTGGATTTCTTTGCATGGGGCTTTATCAAATCAAACGTCTATCAAACGAGCGTTACAGATCCCTCAAGATTTACGCGCTCGTATCGTAACAACAGTTACAAAAATAACCCCTGTCATGCTCCAAAATGTGTTCCGCAATGGTGCTGACAGATTCGAACTCTGTAGAAATACTGATGGTGCTCGTGTAGAATCATATGCTTAAGTATTCATTAAATGTATGCCTTCTATTATACTGTTATTGAATTTTACCCTTTTTGCTACGTTTTCACTTAAATAAATAGGAACTTTATAAACACCCTGTATTATATATATATATATATATATATATATATATATATGATGAATAAAACCACGAAGGAAAGGAAACACAAAATGGTGCTCAAGCGCACCAAGCTCAGTGTTCCTGAGGATGTCATTAGACGAAAGCGCTTGAGCACCATTTTGTGTTTCCTTTCCTTCGTAGTTTTATTCATCATAAATATTTTTCACGTGTCACTTTCGTGAAATAATTTTCATATATATATATATATATATATATAGGATATATATAGGATATATTGTTTTGCTGTTGTGGCGGTTACACGTGTTTCGATCGAAGTCCGAATAAAAGCGGTATTACAGTAAAAATCCTGCAGTTAATCAGTTTGAAACGGTGCCGATATTGTGAGTGAATTGAGAGTGCATAGCAGTATTTCTTTTTAAAAAAGTAAAAATCGCGGCGTATACCTAAAAAGTAGATAAAAACAAAGTGAATTAATATACAGGGCTATTGAAATTGATTCATCCGATTTCAACTGAGAATACTTCCGTACATATCAACCGTGCATCAACTGGGCATACACCAAATGAAAGAGGAAATCTCTGAGTTTTACAAGATCACCGCGAGAGGGCTCCTAAGTCACGCCGTGGCCTAGCCTAGCAACAAACAGTCAGTGTGAAAATGGCGTCTGCACAGCAGAAGGCGTTTTGTGTGTTGCAGTTTTGGTGCTCCACAACTGGCCCCCTAGGTCGCCGGATCTTACACCGTGCGACTTCTTCCTTTGGGGGTACGTTAAGGATACTGTGTACGTGCCACCGTTGCCCACATCTTTGGATGAGCTCCGAACTCGCATTGTTACTGCCGTAGAGTCAGTGACAACGGACATGCTGGAGCGAGTATGAGAGGAATTCGACTATCGTGTCGACGTTGCTCGTGTAACTAGGGGAAGTCACATAGAGCATTTATGAGGTGAGAGACAAAATTTGGACAGTTTTTCTTTTGGTTGATGTATCACAAATCACTGTATTTGTAACATTAAAAAATATTCTCATTTGAAATCAGGTGAATCAATTTCAATAGCCCTGTATACAGCATTTGTTTTTGTGTTTTTTTTCCGAGTCTCTTTGTGAGGAAAGTTTTGTGTTTGAAGTGCCCGCAAATATCCCCCCCATTATCCCCCGCAGCCACAGTCGAGTTTACCAATCAGTGAGAAGTATACAGCGTGCCACATCCCCTACCCTGGAGTAACGGAAAATTCTTTCCCTCACACAGCTTGAGTCATCCCCCACCCAATACCTCCCATAATACCCCCTTTTTGAGTCACTTCACCAACATGGAAATTAATGCATACCTGCAACTCTGTGGTATCTGTAAAGCTGCAACGGATGAGTCAGAGGCGATGAGGTGCGATTTTTGTCAGCTACTTTTTTATTTTAAATGCCTAGAATGGAGAGATGAAAAAATCTCCTTATAACGAACGCAAAGCAGTTTAATGGGATAAAAATTTTCTGCGAGAACTGCTTGACCGAATTAAACTCTTTCACGGTATTTAAAGCAGAAAGAGACTACGAGAAGAGAATGAAAGAGGAAAGTGGAAACAAAGAACAGTGGAAAACGGAAGAAACGGAGAAAGGCGAAATAGAAAAAATTCAAATACCGTCACAAAACGAGGCCGAAAACACAGGCGACAAATAGTGTAAAGACAACACACAGCATAAGGGCAACGAAGGACACAAACACAACTAGCACAAATAGGACAAGACAAGAGGGCAGTCAAGCAAACGAAGTAAAACTGTCCCCCAATAAGGAGCAAAAAACAAATGCCAAGAGTAAATATGGGGAAGGAATTATATGCAGGTATTATATAAAAGATAACTGCAGATTTAAAAGAGGACAATGTATATATGAACATCCCCCAATATGCAATTTCTTCTATAATAATGGTCGTTGTAAATTTGGAGACGTATGTAAATTCTACCACCCGGACATTTGCAGAACTTACGCAAAATATGGAACCTGCAAATTCGGGAATAAATGCTACTATCAACATCTCCCGACAGACTCAACGAACAAAGGAAAAAGTTTAAATGACAATAGGAATAAAAATAACAATAGGAACAACAATAGGACCACAATAAGCGAACAAGAAAATTTTTTCAACATCTCAGACACTTTACGAATGCTAAATGTCATCCACATACAGTTGACACAGCTGGAAACCCCCGAGCCAAATCACTACCGGGCAACAGTGGTGGGCGCGGTACCAAAATTTGGGGGTGCGTTACGCGGTACTGCGGTACCTCAGCATGCCCAGTGCGTTACGCGGTACTGCGGTACTTTTTCAGGTCCCCCTGGTGCGTTCCGCGGTACTGCGGTACTGCACACAAGAACAACACAAGTAATAGCACATATTTTCAGAAATTGCATATCGGCGATTTCGCACCTGAACTTTCTGCCATAATGGCTAAAAATCGATCTTTGTCACAGAAATGTAACACACGTGCAACCGGCTCAAAAGCAAGCACTGCACTGAGGCGTTGTGATAGGATGGCAACGTAACATGTTCTGAACGAAAACTTAACGTGTCTAGAGTTAGGCTGATGCAACACACGCAGCATTCGTCTTACTGTACTCCTGTAATAAGGTTTACTTCAAAAAAAGTGTTAATTTTTTGAAAAGTCGTGTTTGTCGGTACCGCGGAAAGTACCGCGGGAAATTTGAATGCGGTAGCGGTACTGCTGTACTTTCAGCGATCCTTTGCGGTACTGCGTTATGCGGTACCGGTTTGGTAGTGCGGTAGTACCGCAGTACCGCAGTACCGCAAAAAATACCGCAAGTGCCCAGCTTTGCCGGGCAAGAAGCTACCAATACAAGTAGGAGGAAACGGATCTCTTTCGGAGGATCATAGAGCAACGAATCAAGCGATATCGAAGGAAAACGAACTTGAAATGCACAAGAGGCAACGAAAAACAGAGAACATAAAAATTGTTCTGGCTAATATTCAAGAAATAAGACCAAACCAATCACTCAATAAGGTTTCGTACCTAAAAGGTTTTATGGACGAAACAAGGGCGGACATCGCATGCCTCACAGAAACTCATCTTAAAGATTGCCAAGGAAATTGTGAAAACTGCGAACATTGTATTGATAAGAAAGAGATAAATATAGAGGGCTTCAACTTACTAAGAGTGGATAGAACGACGAGACGGAAAGGTGGCTGTGCTATATATGTACAGGAAGGTCATATGACAGAGACAATAATAAGTAAATCAAACAGCTATGTGGAACTCCTAGCAGTGAAAATAGAAAAACTAAACTTGATAGTAATAGTCATCTATAGACATTGAGTACCCCAACCGAAAAATTCTCGGAGGCCATTGATGACATTAGAAAGATAATAAAGGCCATAAACCCTCCATCCCCCAATATAATGATCTGCGGAGACTTTAACTTCCCATTTATAAAATACAAAAAGGTGAATAGGAATATATATATTCACCAGGACAAGGGGGGCACAAGAGAAGACCAGGAACAAGCAAAAATGTTGATGGCTCTCACAAATGAGTTTATGCTGACACAGGAGATAACAGAAAATACCAGAAAAAATAACTGCCTGGATCTGGTATTCACGAATAACACGAACTTGATTGATGATATAAAAATAACCCCATCCATTATCTCAGACCACAACTTAATCGAGATATCAACAAATATGACGGCAGCATTAGAAGACAATACACATATTGTGGAAAGAAGTAAATTCGGGGCCTTTAACTTAAACTTGAAGACTATAAATTGGGAAGCAATCAGATCGCACATGGCCCAAATAGAATGGAGAACAATTTTCGAGAATAAAACAACTGAAGAAATGCTAACTACCTTGGAGAAAAAAACGCAGAGAATTTTAGAAAAATATGCTCCGAAATCACAGCCAAAAGGAAAGAGGAGCTGGCTAGAAAGGCAAAAGAGAAGACTATTCCGCAAAAGAAAGAGAGTGGAGGCGAAGTTAGGTAACTGCGGAGATAATGACAGGAAAGCAATAAAAGAAAAACTGAAGGGTATCGATAGGGAAATACAAGCCCTGATTAAGGACCATACAGAGAGGGAAGAGGAAAAGGCGGTAGAAGCAATAAAGGAAAATCCAAAATACTTCTATAGCTATGCAAAAAGGAAAACAAAAACGCGCGCCGCTATTGGGCCCTTAAGGACGGGAAATAATGAACTAACCGACGATCCAAAAGAAATATCTGATACATTGAGAGCTCAATATGAATCAGTTTTCAGTACCCCAAAAAGTGACAAAGCGATACCTGACATAAATGCATTCTTTGAAGAGGAATTGCAAGGAGAGTATATAACAGACTTTGATTTTACACCAGAAGATGTAGCGAGAGCTATAGGACAAATGAAACCACATTCAGCTGCAGGTCCGGACAATTGGAACGCATTATTGATTAAAAACTGTGAAAATGAAATAGCTACACCTTTATACTGGATATGGAGAAGATCCCTAGACACTGGGGAAATACCAAGCATCTTGAAAAGAGCAAACATTGTCCCTATATATAAAGGAGGGGACAGATCTCAAGCAAAGAACTATAGACCAGTGTCATTGACGTCCCACCTCACCAGAGTATTTGAAAGAATAGTTAGAGAGAAAATTTATGATTTCCTGGAGACACGGGAAAGATTCAACGAAAATCAGCATGGATTCCGATCAGGTAGATCATGCCTATCACAACTAATAGAGCACTACAACAATATCCTAGATGCATTGGAAGACAATGACAACTACGATGTTATATACACAGATTTTGCTAAAGCTTTCGATAAATGTGACCATGGTATAATAGGACATAAAATTAAAGACATGGGAATAACAGGCAAAGTGGGAAAATGGATCTACAACTTCCTTAGTGATCGTCTGCAGGTCGTCAAAATTCAAGGTATATCATCATCAGAATCGGAAGTACGCAGCTCAGTACCACAAGGGACAGTACTGGCCCCACTCCTGTTCATTATCATGTTAACAGACATAGACAGCGCAGTAAACGGCAATATTATAGTAACATCCTTTGCAGACGATACAAAGATCAGCAGAAAAATCAGCGATGTATATGACGTGGAGGCCTTGCAGAGGGACACGAACAAAATATAGAAATGGTCAGAAGACAACAACATGTCATTCAACGCCGAGAAATTTCAGCTCTTGAGATATGGTAGAAAAGAAGAACTTAAACAGACTGCATATTATGCTCTAGATAGACAGGAAATTCAGAGAAGCATGAAAGCGATTGATCTCGGGATAATAATGACAGATGATGCGAGATTCGAAACACAAAATCAGATAGCGATAAATAAAGCAAAAAGAGTCGCCGGACAGGTTCTAAGAACGTTCAAGAGAAGGGGCAGGACAGTAATGATTCCCCTGCTAAAAACACTGATTATACCAAAACTTGAATACTGCTCAGTTTTGACGTCCCCACATAAAAAGGAAGAAACTAATAAACTAGAAGAAACGCAAAGGCATTTCACAGCCAAGATTGGTGGCTGCAAAGAACTCAACTACTAGGAAAGACTACGTAAACTAAATCTGTACTCACTGGAAAGAAGAGAGAGGTACATTATAATCTACATATGGAAAATGATCGAAAAACTGGTACCAAACCTAAAACTAAACCCAATTACCATTCAAACAACACTGGAAAATAGGAAAGGCAGAATGTGTAGTGTTCCCAAATTAAAGGCCCGACAGGGGACCTCCTCAACCCTGAAGGAAAATAGCTTGGTTGTCAGGGGGCCAAGACTTTTCAACTAGCTTCCTAAGGACCTCAGAAACGTAACGGGGTTCAAAGTTGAAGTCTTCAAGAAAAGACTGGATGCCTGTCTCAGGACAGTACTAGATGAGCCGGGCGTGCCTGGCTATGTACGGTGGAGAGCGCAAGAAAGCAACTCGCTCCTCCACCAGGCCAGACCCAGAGGCGGGGCCACCAGCTTGACCTCCGTGTGAAGAGAGACCAACTCACGAAACAACATAAGGTTCATAAGGTAAGGTAAGGTGTGTATATATATATATATATATATATATATCGTAAAGAACGACGCTTGTATAGGAGATATTCCGCGCAAGACGAGAGAGAGAGAACGAAACAAATGAAAAAATGAGGTAACCACCTGGGAATCGAACCCGGGATCTTCCGATTGCCGGTCAGACGCGATACCATTACACCATGGGCCTCACTCTTCCAAATGCCGTAATTCTTCTACATACTCGCAGAAACCAATGCCCCAAAGGGGCACCTCCCGCATGCCGTAACATTATATACATTCAACTGCAAAGAACACGCAGTATAAATAACGTAAAGAACGACGCTTGTATAGGAGTATGTAGAGTATGTAGAAGAATTACGGCATTTGGAAGAGTGAGGCCCATGGTGTAATGGTATCGCGTCTGACCGGCAATCGGAAGATCCCGGGTTCGATTCCTAGGTGGTTACCTCATTTTTTCATTTGTTTCGTTCTCTCTCTCTCGTCTTGCGCGGAATATCTCCTATCCAAGCGTCGTTCTTTACGTTATTTATACTGCGTGTTCTTTGCAGTTGAATGTATATAATGTTACGGCATGCGGGAGGTGCCCCTTTGGGGCATTGGTTTCTGCGAGTATGTAGAAGAATTACGGCATTTGGAAGAGTGAGGCCCATGGTATAATGGTATCGCGTCTGACCGGCAATCGGAAGATCCCGGGTTCGATTCCCAGGTGGTTACCTCATTTTTTCATTTGTTTCGTTCTCTCTCTCTCGTCTTGCGCGAAATATCTCCTATACAAGCGTCGTTCTTTACGTTATTTATACTGCGTGTTCTTTGCATTTGAATGTATATAATGTTACGGCATGCGGGAGGTGCCCCTTTGGGGCATTGGTTTCTGCGAGTATGTAGAAGAATTACGGCATTTGGAAGAGTGAGGCCCATGGTGTAATGGTATCGCGTCTGACCGGCAATCGGAAGATCCCGGGTTCGATTCCCAGGTGGTTACCTCATTTTTTCATTTGTTTTGTTCTCTCTCTCTCGTCTTGCGCGGAATATCTCCTATACAAGCGTCGTTCTTTACGTTATTTATACTGCGTGTTCTTTGTAGTTGAATGTATATAATGTTACGGCATGCGGGAGGTGCCCCTTTGGGGCATTGGTTTCTGCGAGTATGTAGAAGAATTACGGCATTTGGAAGAGTGAGGCCCATGGTGTAATGGTATCGCGTCTAACAGGCAATCGGAAGATCCCGGGTTCGATTCCCAGGTGGTTACCTCATTTTTTCATTTGTTTCGTTCTCTCTCTCTCGTCTTGCGCGGAATATCTCCTATACAAGCGTCGTTCTTTACGTTATTTATACTGCGTGTTCTTTGCAGTTGAATGTGTATATATATATATATGTATATATATATATATATATGTGTGTGTGTATGTGTGTGTGTGTGTATATATATATGTATATATATATAACTTGATTGAAGGGTTTGTTCTTGGGGAACCGCAAGTTAGTAAGGAATAAGAGGACGAGAAGGTGGTGCATGTTTATTAGTCAGAAATAAAAAATAAAAAAGTGAACAAATAGAGTAAAAGATTTTATACAATATATTTGTATAGACTTATGATAATAATTTAAAGTTAAAAAAAAATTACATAAAATGTAGAGAGATAATATATATAAATGTTATCGTGTGAAACGAATATTGAAAACAAAACTTACCGGGTTATTGTACGAGAGGGGGTGTTTAATCTAATTGTATAAAGGTTGGGAATGGTTGACTGTTGAAGTAGCCATGTTAGAAATTGAAGAGTGTTGGAGGATTTCTTTTTCAATGATGGTTCAGAAGAATTATTTAGCTATGTTCAAGTTGAAGGCGGAACTGTAATCGTTGAGGGTTGGTTTTGTACTAAGGATATATATATAGGGATTCGAGGATGCGGAGGTCGGTTGGTTGGTATGCTGAACCAACTGAAGATGACATTAGAATATGTCAAAAGCTTTGAATATTAAATGTTTGCATACAGACTAATCTTGTGGTTCCTTATTGGACTAAGGTTTCCACTACAAAAATCTCGTGGCTCCATTTTATTTATTTATATATATATATGAATATATATGAATATAAGTGAATTAATATATACAGCATTTGTTTTTTTTCCGAGTCTCTTTGTGAGGAAAGTTTTGTTTTTGAAGTGCCCGCAAATATCCCCCCATTATCCCCCGCAGCCACAGTCGAGAGGACCAATCAGTGAGAAGTATCCAGCGTGCCACATCCCCCACCCTGGAGTAACGGAAAATCATTTCCCTCACACAGATTGAGTCATCCCCCACCCAATACCTCCCATAATACCCCCTTTTTGAGTCACTTCACCAACATGGAAATTAATGCATACCTGCAACTCTGTGGTATCTGTAAAGATGCAGCGGATGAGAGAGTGGCGATGAGGTGTGATTTTTGTCAGCTACTTTTTGATTTTAAATGCCTAGAATGAGGAAATGAAAAAATCTCCCTTATAACGAACGCAAAGCAGTTTAATGGGATAAAATTTTCTGCGAAAACCACTTGACCGAATTAAACTCTTTTACGGTATTTAAAGCAGAAAGAGACTACGAGAAGAGAATGAAAGAGGAAAGTGGAAACAAAGAACAGTGGAAAACGGAAGAAACGGAGAAAGGCGAAATAGAAAAAAATCAAATACCGTCACAAAACGAGGCCGAAAACACACAGGCGACAAAGAGTGTAAAGACAACACACAGCATAAGGGCAACGAAGGACACAAACACAACTAGCACAAATAGCACAAATAGGACAAGACAAGATGGCAGTCAAGAAAACGAAGTAAAACTGTCCCCCAAGAAGGAGCAAAAAACAAAAGCCAAGAGTAAATATGGGGAAGGAATTATATGCAGGTATTATATAAAAGATAATTGCAGATTTAAAAGAGGACAATGTATATATGAACATCCCCCAATATGCAATTTCTTCTATAATAATGGTCATTGTAAATTTGGAGACGGATGTAAATTCTACCACCCGGACATTTGCAGGACTTACGCAAAATATGGAACCTGCAAATTCGGGAAAAAATGCTACTATCAACATCTCCCGACGGACTCAACGAACAAAGGAAAAAGTTTAAATGACAATAGGAATAAAATTAACAATAGGAACAACAATAGGAACACAATCAGCGAACAAGAAAATTTTTTCAACATCGCAGACACCTTACGGATGCTAAATGTCATCCACATGCAGTTGACACAGCTGGAAACCCCCGAGCCAAATCGCTACCGGGCAAGAAGCTACCAATACAAGTAGGCGGAAACGGATCTCTTTCGGAGGATCATAGGGCAACGAATCAAGCGATATCGAAGGAAAACGAACTTGAAATGCACAAGGGGCAACGAAAAACAGAGAACATAAAAATTGTCCTGGCTAATATTCAAGGAATAAGACCAAACCAATCACTCAATAAGGTCTCGTACCTGAAAGGATTTATGGACGAAAGAAGGGCGGACATCGCATGCCTCACAGAAACTCATCTTGTGAAAACTGCGAACATTGTATTGATAAGAAAGAGATAAATATAGAGGGCTTCAACTTACTAAGAGCGGATAGAACAACGAGACGGAAAGGTGGCTGTGCTATATATGTACAGGAAGGTCATATGACAGAGACAATAATAAGTAAATCAAACAGCTATGTGGAACTCCTAGCAGTGAAAATAGAAAAACTAAACTTGATAGTAATAGTCATCTATAGGCCTCCAAGCACCCGAACCGAAAAATTCTCGGAGGCCATTGATGACATTAGAAAGCTAATAAAGGCCATAAACCCTCCATCCCCCAATATAATGATCTGCGGAGACTTTAACTTCCCATTTATAAAATACAAAAAGGTGGATAGGAATATATATATTCACCAGGACAAGGGGGGCACAAGAGAAGACCAGGAGCAAGCAAAAATGTTAATGGCTCTCACAAATGAGTTTATGCTGACACAGGAGATAACAGAAAATACCAGAAAAAATAACTGCCTGGATCTGATATTCACGAATAACACGAACTTGATTGCTGATATAAAAATAACCCCATCCATTATCTCAGACCACATCTTAATCGAGATATCAACAAATATGACGACAGCATTAAAAGACAATAC
The DNA here is from genome assembly GCA_023014485.1 of Bathynomus jamesi. Lineage (NCBI taxonomy): Eukaryota > Metazoa > Arthropoda > Malacostraca > Isopoda > Cirolanidae > Bathynomus > Bathynomus jamesi. The sequence goes on from JAJOZX010001114.1 coordinate 512,892, forward strand.
ACATATTGTGGAAAGAAGTAAATTCGGGGCCTTTAACTTAAACTTGAAGACTATAAATTGGGAAGCAATCAGATCGCACGTGGCCCAAATAGAATGGAGAACAATTTTCGAGAATAAAACAACTGAAGAAATGCTAACAACCTTGGAGGAAAAAACGTTGAGAATTTTAGAAAAATATGCTCCGAAATCACAGCCAAAAGGAAAGAGAAGCTGGATAGAGAGGCAAAAGAGAAGACTATTCCGCAAAAGAAAGAGAGTGGAGGCGAAGTTAGGTAACGGCGGAGATAATGACAGGAAAGCAATAAAAGAAAGACTGGAGGGTATCGATAGGGAAATACAAGCCCTGATTAAGGACCATACAGAGAGGAAGAGGAAAAGGCGGTAGAAGCAATAAAGGAAAATCCAAAATACTTCTATAGCTATGCAAAAAGGAAGACAAAAACGCACGCCGCTATTGGGCCCTTAAGGACGGGAAATAATGAACTAACCGACGATCCAAAAGAAATATCTGATATATTGAGAGCTCAATATGAATCAGTTTTCAGTACCCCAAAAAGTGACAAAGCGATACCTGACATAAATGCATTCTTTGAAGAGGAATTGCAAGGAGAGTATATATCAGACTTTGATTTTACACCAGAAGATGTAGCAAGAGCTATAGGACAAATGAAACCACATTCAGCTGCAGGTCCGGACAATTGGAACGCATTATTGATTAAAAACTGTAAAAATGAAATAGCTACACCTTTATACTGGATATGGAGAAGATCCCTAGACACTGGGGAAATACCAAGCATCTTGAAAGAGCAAACATTGTCCCTATATATAAAGGAGGGGACAGATCTCAAGCAAAGAACTATAGACCAGTGTCATTGACGTCCCACCTCACCAAAGTATTTGAAAGAATAGTTAGAGAGAAAATTTATGATTTCCTGGAGACACGGAAAGATTCAACGAAAATCAGCATGGATTCCGATCAGGTAGATCATGCCTATCACAACTAATAGAACACTACAACAATATCGTAGATGCATTGGAAGGCAATGACAACTACGATGTTATATACACAGATTTTGCTAAAGCTTTCGATAAATGTGACCATGGTATAATAGCACATAAAATTAAATACATGGGAATAACAGGCAAAGTGGGAAAATGGATCTACAACTTCCTTAGTGATCGTCTGCAGGTCGTCAAAATTCAAGGTATATCATCATCAGAATCGGAAGTACGCAGCTCAGTACCACAAGGGACAGTACTGGCCCCACTCCTGTTCATTATCATGCTAACAGACATAGACAGCGGAGTAAACAGCAATAGTATAGTAACATCCTTTGCAGACGATACAAAGATCAGCAGAAAAATCAGCGATGTACATGACGTGGAGGCCTTGCAGAGGGACACGAACAAAATATACAAATGGTCAGAAGACAACAACATGTCATTCAACGCCGAGAAATTTCAGCTCTTGAGATATGGTAGAAAAAAGAACTTAAACAGACTGCATATTATGCTCCAGATAGACAGGAAATTCAGAGAAGCATGAAAGCGATTGATCTCGGGATAATAATGACAGATGATGCGAAATTCGAAACACAAAATCAGATAGCGATAAATAAAGCAAAAAGAGTCGCCGGACAGGTTCTAAGAACGTTCAAGAGAAGGGACAGGACAGTAATGATTCCCCTGCTAAAAACACTGATTATACCAAAACTTGAATACTGCTCAGTTTTGACGTCCCCATATAAAAAGGAAGAAACTAATAAACTAGAAGAAACGCAAAGGCATTTCACAGCCAAGATTGGTGGCTGCAAAGAACTCAACTACTGGGAAAGACTACGTAAACTAAATCTGTACTCACTGGAAAGAAGAAGAGAGAGGTACATCATAATCTACACATGGAAAATGATCGAAAAACTGGTACCAAACCTAAAACTAAACCCAATTACCATTCAAACAACACTGGAAAATAGGAAAGGCAGAATGTGCAGTGTTCCCAAATTAAGGGCCCGACAAGGGACCTCCTCAACCCTGAAGGAAAATAGCTTGGTTGTCAGGGGGCCAAGACTTTTCAACCAGCTTCCTAAGGACCTCAGAAACGTAACGGGGTTCAAAAAAAAATTTTTAATGGCAATTTTTTGTTTGAGAATCTGTTTTTGTAACATACTGCTGCCTGAACCAAGAAAACTGACAAAAATGTCAAAAAATAACAGCAAAAATAGTAAAAAATTAAGTAAATATTGTCAAAAAATCGCAAAAATGAAATTTTTGACTATTTTGGTGCATAAACTAGCTCTAACCAATCATATCAAACTAAATAGTCAAGAAATTAGATATTAATAGCTCTGCAAGAATTTATTAAAACAAAGTATGCACAAATGTCTAAATTTCGGGTATAAGTCGATAAAAATGGTTGTAAAATACTTGAAAAAATAGCCAAAATATAAAAAAATAGTACTAATTTTATGTTATTCTTAGGCTTGCTTGTTGTAAAATGCTTGAACTTCTTATAGAATCGATCTATTTGATTTCTTTAGAGTAACTAAGTCATATTTATTGTGTTTCAGGTTTAGTATTGGTGGTAGCTACAAATTGAGGATCTCTGTATTCATTATGTGATTCAACAAATGATAGATCATGGTAAGTAATAATCGAATTGAATATTTAAAACATAAATATAAAGACCAATGTGTTACAAATGAATTTTTATATGTATAGAATAATTGCAATTGCAAGAAGTCTTAGTATATTTTATTTTTTCAGGATGTATGTCAACTTGTGCCAGAAAAGAAGCATAGCTCAAACCTTGGTAAATGTATCTTGTGCCAGAAGAACAAAAGCCCAAGTGGAGAGAAATATTTGAGCAGCGGAGAACATGGAATAAAAAATTTGCTTCAGTTGGCTTCTGCGTACCCAAATGCTATGCAACATACAAAAAGTTCGTTGAACGTAGCCAGAAGTCTAAAAATGCTGAATCTGAACCCTCCGATTCCTCCTTAGGGGAAGCATTAACTCCTCCAGAAAATAGTTCAAGCAAAAGGATTAAAACACAGCATATCAAGGATATGAAAGTGTGTGTATTTTGTGGTTCAGCTCGAGTCAAATTGAAAGGTGGAAACATTGACCATGATTTATTTCGGATATGTACTCCAGGTCGTGCCCAAAAGTTATTGAGTTATGCTCATTTGTTCCAAGACGATGTTTTTACCAGAGTAGCGATGTTGGACGAATACAAAGATGTATTCGCTGCAGATGTATTCTATCATAATAATTGTATAAAGAAGCATTTTGCAGCCTATGATCGCAGAATAGAGACGATTTTGGAAAACAGACAGCAAGAAAATGAAGTTATGGGTTCTACTGACAGAAACTTTGTTTGCAGCAATTGAGAGGCAAAAACCCGCAACAGCGAGGAACACTTCCAGAAAACGAAAGGAATATGACAAAAAAAGAAACCATTGCAGCGCTGAACTACATTGCATTTGCTCAGCTCAGGGAATTTCCATTGAATCAATTACTTTTCCATGAAATTACACTTCTTCCATTTTTTTCTTGTAGACGGTGATGGTTTTTTGAAGAAATCTAAGAAATCGGAATTGGGATCGGAACTTGAAAAGAAACTGGGTGAAGATCTCCCATTGTTGTTAAAAGGGAATGATGCAATGATCATAGATTTTATGGCTCAAGTAAGGAAATTCCCGGTGAAAAAAGCAATGTTGAAAACATTTGGTGAATTTGCACAATCACTTTTAAATATGTTTTTGAGTATGGGATCCAAATCAACCACAATTCATAACTTATTTGAAAATTACAAGGCTTCAAGCATCAAGACTGGAGAACGGATGAGACGATCAATTGCGCATTCGAAAATACAAATTTCCATAACATCACCTGAGCAGAGGCTTCCAATTGACTTCAACAAGTATTGGAGTTCCACAGATAACAAGGCAAACTTCCAAAAAAAATTTCTCGGCTTTTTCATGGAAAACTACCATGGAGATAAAGTAATTGTACTGGGAGGTGGTACTCTTGAAAAACCTGAAGTTTGTGTCCAATTCCAAAATGGAAAGGTCTGCGAAATTCCTGAGTTTTGTTCTTCACAAGAAGAAGCAGATGACAAAGTGATGTTACATGTAAACTATGTGGTGGATAAAGCAATGCCTGGTGGTGGAGCTACAGTTTCAGTAGCTACCAGTGATACTGATATCTTTGTGTGCCTCATCTACCATTTTTCAAAATGGATTGAGCATGGCCTGAAGGAATTATGGTTTGTTAAAGGCTCTGGAACAAGTCGCAAAATCATTCCTCTGCATGGCTTGCATCAAAAGCTTGAAAACGATTTGATCCAAGTTTTACCTGCCTTGCATGCTTTAACTGGCTGTGACAGTGTCAGTAAAGTAGGCACAAAATCTAGTGCACTGAAGCAGTCAAACTACTTTGATGAAATTAAGGACTTTGGCAAGGAACCACTTACAGAGGAAATAATCGAAGGTGCCGAAAACTTTCTGGTTCATTGCATCAAACCCAAGTCAAAATCCATATCATTTGATCAACTAAGATCTGAGCAATACTACAAAACTGGAGACAAAATCGATTTTACTCAGCTTCCTTGCTCTTCAAAAAGTATTAGACTGCATATTAAACGGGCATATCTTCAGTGCAAACTTCGGCTTGACTCTCCATATGGCTCCATATCTGAAAATTTAAATCCACTTGACTATGGTTACGTAAAGTCTGATGAGGGACTTTTGGAACCTCAACTAACCGATTACCCAGATAAACCTCAGGATTTGATTGAACCTTGCAGCTGCAAAACCTGTACCAAGAGGTCAAAATGCCCTTGCACTGCGTCATCCATACCATGCTGCTCATTCTGCAAGTGTAATCAAAGAACATGCTAAAATCCTAACGCCTGAATTTCAGCAGGTAACTGAATAAAATTACAGATGAACAAATCTGTACATTGTACTTCTGTTTCATTTTCATGGTGTCGGAAGATGATACCACAAAAGCCATAGTGCTTTTATTTGTAAATAATGTTTCAATAAAAGTTTCAAATAAACAAAAAAAAGAACAGAAAAAAAACAAAAAAAAACAATGGGGCCTTATCATTAAATGAGGTCGTTCCCACTAAGTTATCTATAACTTAGCCCATTGCCGTGGTGCTGCACTGGGAAGATGCACCTGAGTGACGGTAACACTCTTTCTCAATCACATAAGCGGCCTTGACAGTTTTCGTCATTTTGCCAAACTCTTTGCCACTTTTGCAAGATTTTAAGTCAACTTCATCATCAGAAATAATACATGATCTTATCTCACAGTCTTTTACAACATGCAAACCTAAGAGTATTATAAAATTAGCACTATTTTTTATATTTTGTCTAATTTTTCAAATATTCTACAACCATTTTTAATCATTGTAACCCAAAATTTAGACATTTGTACATGTTTTTGTGTTAGGAAATTTTAGTAGAGCTATTAATATCTAATTTCTTGACTATTTAGTTCGATAAGATTGGTTAGAGCTAGTTTATACACCAAAATAGCCAAAAATTTAATTTTTGCGATTTTTTGACAATATTTACTTAATTGTTTACTATTTTTGCTGTTACTTTTTGACATTTTTGTCAGTTTTCTTGGTTCAGGCAGCAGTATGTTACAAACACAGATTCTCAAACAAACAATTGCCATTAAAAAAATTTTCAACTCAAGAATATGACAAAAATATGAAAAACTGATAAAATTTTGCCATTTTTGCCAATTTTTTGCCATTTTGACCACTTTCGCACCAATTTGGTGCAATGGCATAGAAAAATTCGGATTCTACGCCCCAAAATTAGTCTAGATCAGTCGTCAAAACCTCTGCACCCAGAAATTTATACGAACTCTAGGCCAGATCCTGTACTAATTCCAATAAAGAAGGCAAACTTTTAGCAAAATCCGTTTTGGTTTCTACGTCTGGCATCAGACTATGTGAAATCATTCTAGCTCTGATGAAACCATCTCGTGCTTCAAACCCAAATACCGAACTTGAAGAGTCCGTCACTAATTTAATACAACGCTCTGCATTCTGGGTATGATTGGGATAATTTGGAATGTTCAATGCGTTTTCTTTAATAGCTAAAATTTCTGTTTTTGTTAGTTTCATTGTAAGAGGTGGCTCACTTACTTTAGTATCATTCCAATTAATTATTTCATCCCAGTCCTTTGCATCAAAATTAAGATTAGGAACCTTGAAATCTCTCAATTCTAAATTTTGACCAGTCTCATTTCGCATGTCCATGATTTTGCTAACAGCTTTTTCACGTTTTTCCCAAGCTGAGTCACTCAACATTGCCAGAAGAATATTTTCCGGGTGAGCAAAGTATACATTTCGGGATATATAGTTCTTAAAAATTTCTACCGATTCTCTAGGCCAGTGATGGCGAACCTATGACACGCGTGTCAAAGGTGACACGTTGCTGTTTTTTTGTTGACACGCCTAAACTGACATTTCTATCGTCCAAAAGTTAAACAAAAACTATAAAGAATGAAAATCGATCAAATCAAGAGACGTTTTTAATTTCATCTAATTAAATAGGAAATGATTATATATATTTTTTGTAAATAAACATTCAATTCTCTATATTTGATGGCTATTCAATTACATATTACTGTGGTTGGATTTGAATTGAAATAAATTACCATTATAAATAGGCTGACCATATTTCCTTGAGACAAAAACGGGACATTGGGATGGCAAAAAAGGGACGGGGGTTATGTAATATTCCGTATTCATGAAAAAGTAAGTACATAAACCGGGACAAAATTGACATTTTTATTAAAACGACGGGACGGCCAGGAAATATAAAAAAAACGGTACTGTCCCGTTCAAAACGGTACGTATGGTCAGCCTAATTATAAATAGTATAAAATTAGGCATTAATTTTGGCTGGCAACTTTGAATTATATATTCATAATTCAGAATTGGCAACCCTGATTTCTTCTTTCTCTGTCTTTAGTTGAGCCATGGCGTCGTTTTACACGGGCATTTTGATTTAATGAGTCTAATTAAGTCATTATTAATCACTGTTGTGTAGTGTTATGTTTCATTGTTAATTAATATTAAGTGTTTGCTGGTGTTAATTACACTGGTCAACAAAGATTTTTCATCAGAGTAAAATTTGTGGTGGCTGGATAGCATTTTTCACGCTGATTCCAAAACTGCATTCAGATCTTTCCTAGCACGTATAGTTTTCAAGATGAAGGCATATATATACTACACAGATTTAACCATTTTAAATAGGCAAAATACTAATATTTCAACATTTGATTGTGTTTATTATTTTATTGTTTTTTAGTTTATTCATCTTATTTATTTCAATTATCTAATTTACATCTTATGATTTCAGGTGTGAGCTTTTTACGTCTAGCAACATTGTGATTCAGGCAACAACGCCGTGCTTTGTGTGTCAAAAGATCAGTCCAGTCCAAGAACTTGTTGTGTCAAGTTGGTGTACATTTTTTTGAATTTATAGTTTGCTCAGGTCAGTCAACATGCCTCGACAAAGTAAGAATGACCCCGACAAGTTCTGTTTCGTTATGCGGCCAGTTGACAACTAAACACAGCGACGAAGTATTACAACCGACATTAAGAAAATATACAAGCTATACTTTGGTTGCATCTAGGTGACAAGATAAACCATGGCGCCACATCAAATCTGTTCTGGCTGTTCAAATGGATTACGTGATTGGCTTAACAAAAAGAAAGCTTCATGCCATTTGCCATACCCATGATATGGAGGAGGCCGAGAGATCATCATGAAGACTGTTATTTTTGTAGTGTGAACTTAATGGGGTTTTCTGCAAGAACAACACCAGATTGTATATCCAAACTTGGATTTCAGCACGTAGACCAGTAAAACATGATGAAACATTGCCCATTCCAATTCCCCCAAGTGATAGGCTAGATTCTATCATAGATGACATGGAAAGTGATGAAGGTGCAACTGGCGTTTCCGGACCAATCTACAGAACCAGAGTCACTTTTGAAGGTAGACATTTAGAGCCTAAAAAGTTAACCCAAGGACAGTTGATGATCTTGTTAGAGACTTATCGCTGTCTAAGAGAAATCAGAGCTTCTCGCCTCAAGACTAAAGGAGAACAATTTACTGATAACATGTTCGTATTAGTTACTACCGAAAGCGGAATTTGAATTAACAGCATTCTTTCTCAGTAGACGGTCTCTCTGTTATTGCCATGACATCAATGGACTATTACAGCATATCTCAGACGTATGTGCATCTGAGTGGCGCCTCTTTATTGATTCGTCGCAGAGAAGCATGAAAGCAGTTCTTTTGCATAATGGTAATATAATGCCATCCATCCCCATTGCCCATTCCGTCCATCTAAAAGAGACATATGACAATATGGATATTACTACTTAAGGCAATCAAATACGACAGTCATCAATGAATGTTTGTGGAGATCTAAAAGTTATAGGAATGCTTATGGGTATGGCAGTCAGGATTCACAAAATTTTTTGTGTTTCCTTTGCCTGTGGGACAGTCGCGCCACTATAGAACATTACCCAAAAGTGACTGGCCACTTAGGTTATACATATGTCCCAGGGATAAGCAATGTCCTCTGTCCCTTTAGTGGATCCCAAAAGATCTATCTGCCACCTCTTCACATTAAACTTGGTTAATGAAGAATTTTGTTAAAGCAATGGTAAAGTCAATTCTGAAGGGTTCCAATACCTTTCAAGGAAATTTCCGAAGGTTACTGCAGCAAAATTGAAGGAAGGAATTTTTGTTGGGCCACAAATAAGGGAGGTTTTGAAGACACTGACTTTGAAAAAGTCCTAAGTCCGCTGGAATTGAAGGCTTGGCTGGCGTTCAAATGATATGTGAAAACTTTCTTGGAACAACAAGTCACCTGCGTATAAGGATGGAGTCAAGAACTCCTTGATGCCTTCAAAGAAATGGAGTGTCGAATGTCGTTAAAAATTCACTTCCTGCATTCCACTTAGATTTCTTCCCTGAAAACCTTGGTGCAGTGAGTGACGAGCAAGGAGAGCGCTTCCATCAAGATATTCAGATGATGGAGAAGCGCTACCAAGGATATTGGAATGAAAGCATGATGGCGGACCATTGTTGGATGCTGTATCGTGACAATCCAGGCCAATTTTACAAAAGGAAATCACACTCACAGCGCTTTTAATAAAATAATGTATATATTCTTTATTTATAAGTACATTACAAGTGTTTTTAATGTGGTTTTGAAGGAATAAACAACCATACTAAAACATTACATGTACGAAAAGGGAGATCAATTATATACCTCCTTGATGTCTTCAAAGAAATGGAGTGTCGAATGTCGTTAAAAATTCACTTCCTGCATTCCCACTTAGATTTCTTTCCTTAAAACCTTGGTGCAGTGAGTGACGAGCAAGGAGAGCGCTTCCATCAAGATATTCAGATGATGGAGAAGCGCTACCAAGGATATTGGAATGAAAGCATGATGGCGGACCATTGTTGGATGCTGTATCGTGACAATCCAGGCCAAATTTACAAAAGGAAATCACACTCACAGCGCTTTTAATAAAATAATGTATATATTCTTTATTTATAAGTACATTGAATAAGGTATATGATGTATTTGTTGTTTAGCATTCCTAAGTGTGATAAGTATATACATCCATAAATTTTCTTATAGCAATATCAAAAACTTAAAAATATCAAAACCAGTGTATCTATATAACTATACGTGCTAGAAAAAAAAAAAACCAGATTCGGAATCAGCGCGAAAAATGCATTAAGAAAGGTGTGATCATGTTTGTGATGAGAAAAAAAAGTTTCATTTTGCTGGCCAGTGTTATTAGTATTGTGTTATTGATATTATTGTGTTGGAAAATGAAAATTTATCTCCATTAACATTATTAACTGTGGTACCGTTGAAACTAATTAGGCCTAACGTTAATTCATCATTTTACTTGTTCTAACATCCATTTGTCACATTAAATATTTGTGTTAACGATTTTGAATTGCTATTGTTTTTTAATATTTCAGCCTTATCATAATGGCGGAATCAGTAAACAAAAGAATAAAATTGTCAAAGAAAGGAAGCGGAAGGAGTTTCCAAGATTGGTGGACTGAAGAATATGGCGTTATTGATACGAACGACAAAGCTCTATGCATCCTGTGTAGTGAAACAGTTGTGAGCAGAACTTGGAATGTGAAAAGGCATTTCGACACTAACCACCAGTGGCTTCTAGAAAAAAGTGAGCAAGAACGTAAAGAATATATATTGCGAATGTTAAAAGATAAACAGTCTCAATCAGACAATTTACTTAAATTTGTAAGTGGGCCTTCAAATTTAGTGTCTGCAAGCTTCAGTATTTCACATACTATTGTCCAGCATGGAAACTCACTTAGTGATGGAGATTTCGTTAAAGAAACTTTTATGAAATGTGCACCATTTTTATTTGATGACTTTCAAAATAAAGCAGCTATTATTCAGCATATTAATGAATTACCAATTAGTAGAAATACTGTTAAAGACAGAGTGATGAAGACGAACTCTGATATAGAAAATCAAGTGAAAAAAGACTTAAATGCATGTGATTTCTTTTCTATTTGGCTCGATGAGACCACCGATGCTACGTCATCGGCTCGATTAGCTATTATTGCTAGATATCCCAGTGGCAATGCAATATATGAGGAATTACTTAAGTTAGAAAATTTGCCTCTGAATACAACAGGAGCAGATATGTGTGAGGTTGTTGTTAGAATGCTTCGTGATAAACAGATAGATATGTCAAAAATAGTCAGTTACGACAGATGGTGCCCCAAATATGGTTGGACGAAATGTTGGATTTGTGAAACATTTTACAGAAACTGTTGGTCATCCGCTTGTATGCTTCCACTGTATTATACATTAAGAGGTATTGTGTGCAAAGGTAGATTTAAAAGAAGTTAATGATGTAATGGCAGTTGTGACAAAAATAGTCAATTTGATAACTTCACTGGCTTTGCTAAAACGAGAATTTATGTCACTGTTAAATGAAGTTGATTCAGTTTATAATGGATTACTTATGTATAATAATGTGCGATGGTTAAGTCGCAGTAAAGTACTTGAACGTTTTGTGGAATGCTTAAATGAAATCAGGCTATTTTTAAATATGAAAAATATAGGACAGTTTCCTCAATTAACTTATGTGGCTTGGCTCAGTAGACTTATGTTTTTCACTGATCTGTCATTACATCTGAATGAACTCAATATTAAATTACAAGGTTTTGGAAAAACTATTGATGTAATGTTTGGCTTGATCAAAGGCTTTGAAAGCAAGCTCAACATTTTTAAACGTGACTTGGAAAGTAGAAGTTATAAGTACTTTCATAGGTTGAAGAAACATTTTGATGAAATGAAGTGCCAAGACAGAGACGACTTGGAACAAGCTCGAGAACAATTTGTTGAAATTTTAAACTCTATAATTGAGCAGTTTTCAACAAGATTTGTGCAGTTCAGAGAGTTAGAAGGAACAATAAATTTTATAAAATATCCTAATAAAGCTGTTTTTACAAATCTGAAGTTAGATTTGTTTGACTGGTTAGATTTAAATGACTTTGAAATGCAGTTAGCAGAGTCCCAGTCCAGCTCTACTTGGAAGCAAAAGTTTATTGATCTTAGATCTGAGTTAGAAACACTCAAGCGAGACCGCTTGCAGGGATCTGTAAATAATAATTCTGACAATGAAATTCTGGAAGTGTGGAACTGGATCCCGGAAACTTTTGACACTCTTAAAAGACTTGCCAAAGCTATACTGACAATTTTTTCAACTTACTCCTGCGAAACTTTGTTCTCAACTTTGAATAACATCAAAACGGACAAGAGAAACAGATTGGTTGATGATGTCAGTGCTGCTTGTGTAACATTAAAATGTACGAATTACACACCTGCTATAAAAGAGCTTTCTTGAAGAGTACAGCAACAAAGAAGTCACTAAATAACATGTAAAATTGTAGTTTTTATTTTAAAACATTTTATTGTCATTTATTTTTATTTTTCCTGTATTGTTCAAATGAACTAGAATAGATAGTTTTATTATTATAATTGCGATGTTCATGTGATAACAGTGATCGTTTATGTATGTGACACGCCACTTGAATATGATCACGAAAATTTTTAATTTTTGACACCCAGGGTTGAAAAGGTTCGCCATCAGTGCTCTAGGCAAATGCTTAACCCTGTTAATAGCAGAAAACACATGCCTTGGGCCATCTACATGTATGCCAGGGCCGGCCAACCCCATGCCCGAGGGCCAAAAGTTGCCCGTTTGACTTTTGGAGGTTGCCCGCCTCAGAAATAATAAATAAAAAAATATATTAATTTTATAAAAAAATTAAAATAAATAAAAAATTTAATTAAAAACAAATAAAAAATAATTATTATATGCACAATCAGTGATATATACTGTTTGTTTTAGACGCCAATATTTCCCTATCCTTCAGAATCTTAGTGACTTTGCTATCACCTCGACATTGTTTCTTGTCGATCGCTTTACCACACGGAACATTGTATTCAGAAGTAAGTTTTATTTGTAATTTTTAAGATTTTGTATTTAGCAAAAGTTTAGTATAAATTTACTTTGATAAACGGTTATTTGCAGTTATTAATTGTGATATTTTAATGATAATGATAAAATATTAAGGTGGCCCGCTTGACTTTCGATTTTTTATAAAGTGGCCCGCTGACAAAAAACTTGGCCGGCCCTGATCTATGCAATCAGTCTACAATTGATGTCAAACCAATTAGTGGCTTTAAATGAGCAAGGTGTTCATCAATTGTACCATTTCTGATTGCTGAAATAATGCGGTATAAATACTGCTGATCTCCACTAAGATCATCAACAATGTGTTATGGCAGATATAATAGTTCTTTACCACTAGTTATAGGTTTGAATTGTACTACTGGATTGTTCTCACAAAACTGAATGGCTTTCCCAGTAGCAGTAGGACCAACAAAGGTACTTGCCCCAGATGTACCATCTAATATTTTAAAAATGTCTTAGAGGTAATTCATTTGTATGAAGCATGCAAATGAACCATTGAAGTGGCCTACCAAGTGCTTTCTCCATAACATGAGTCACGCCTCCTTTATAACCATTGTTGGTAGTTGTGCTATCACTGCCTATTACAGCTATATCTTTTTGTAGATGTCTCTTTAATAACTGACAATACTGAATTTGTTCTGTCTGCAACCTTACTCGATGCTGGTGTCTGATGGGTAATATACTCTCCACCTGGTTCAGCAATCATTATACAGGGTGTACATAAAGTCAGGATCTATTTTTGTGAAGCACTTGGAAATTATATGGAATTCAATCATAAAATGATAAAGTGGTAACATTTATTAAATAATTAAGAGTCGGATTCGACGTGACGCCCATCAGTATCCCTGCACAGCTCAAATCGTTCCGCAGCATTTCTAAACACATTCTGGAGCATTTGCGGGGTTATGTTATCTGCAGCAGTTCGTATACGTGTACGTAAGTTTTCAAGACTCGTAATCTTCGTCTGATAGACGTGCGATTTGATAAAGCCCCATGCAAAGAAATCTAAAGGGGTTAAATCTGGTGATCTCGCTGGTCAAGGTCTGTTGCTTCCGCGTCCGATCCAGCGATTTGGAAAACGTTCATTTAGATAATCCTGAACAATTTTGGCATAGTGACAAGGAGCACCATCATGTTGATAGACGACGGGGACTGGGACTTGCATGGGGGCGGTGCCAATTTAGTGGGGCGAGGCACAGATTTTTATGTGTTCCAGTCTTCAACCGAAATTTACTAAAAACACGTGTTAAAAAAATGATTGGATCAGGCAAATGATGGAAGACAAAAATAATTGCAAAAAAACTATTTAGAAACTAAAACCTTTTTATTATCCATAAAACAACTTTTATATTTATAAACAAATTTCAGACCATTAAGCACTTTTTCATCTCAGAAGAAGTTTCTGAAAGTTTTTGGTAGACTGCTTCATAATCAATAGCTTTCAGCATGTCCACTTCGACTGAACAAATAAGTAGCGCTTCCATAAGTTCATGTCCTAGAAGCGAACGAAGACGACTCTTGATAAAACGTAATTCTGAAAAGACTCTTTCATATGATATTACTGTGCATGGCAAGGTTAGCGCTGTTCTTAGACACGCGTACAGGCCTGGATTAACCATTAAGCAAAATAAGCACGTGCTTAGGGCACCAAGGGAAGGGGGCACCACAGAGTTTTAATAAAATAAAATTAATAAATAAAATTTAAAAACAGGTTATATTTAATATAGTTGTGGGGTCTGGCCTGGGGGATGGCCTGGAAGAAAACTGAATTTTTAATCTATTATTTCACATTCAGCACTTATTGAGTCTTAATATCTTGTCAGTTAGACAATGGAAGGGTCGAGGGGGAACCATTGTTGGGCTGTGCTTAGGGCATCAGTTGGCCTTAATCCGGCCCTGCACGCGTATAAACGATTGTAACTCCTGCGATGGTAGCGGTACTCAATGAGGAGTTGAAAAATACATCGCGAGCAATTCGAACACTTGCCCTCGCAGAATGGCGGAGTTACAATAGTAGGATGTTCCGTTTCATCTTTATCATCACTTTTCTTCTCGGGATCTGATTCTAGGATGGGTTTCTGAAGCGTTTGGTGAACTTTTGCAAAATGAACTAATTCATGCTTCGGCTCTAATTCATCCATCTCTGCCAGTTTAGCAAGGCATTTCATTGAAAATGAATTGACATTTGCATCAGTAACCCGTTTGTAATTGGTGGGGTTGAGATACCAAAGTTCCTTGTAGAGTGCCGAATTTCTTTCACTGAGTTTGGATGATATTTCTTGACTTAAACGATCAATGACTGGAAGATAAACATCTAATCTGAATCTTTCAATCGGATCAGTAATCCGGGTCAGTAGTATGGGCGCAAAATGAACACGTGCAATGCAATTGCAAATGTTGCGAGATTGCCAACCCCCTCCCCTTTTGTTGCAAGGCACCCACAGTGCCACCCCCTCCCCAAACCCCCCTTTGTTGCAAGGCACCCATAGTGCCAACCCCCTTCCCCTTGTTGCAAGGCACCCCCTAAATGGGGGAGGGGGTTGCTGCAAGAGCAACAAGGGGTTATGCAACTTGGAGGCGGAGTTATCCCCCAAGTTGCAATGAACCCCAGCTGGGGGAGACCTCTTTGGGGGATAAAATGGGACGGCCTCACCCCCCAAAGGGGTATACCTAACCTAGAGAGAGAGAGAGAGAGAGAGAGAGAGAGAGAGAGAGGAGAGGTGTTCGCTTGACAGGAGCCAAGCGCATATTACGACTTCAGCCGAGCGGTCGTTGCCTTATAGGGCCCCTAATCAGCCAGTCGACTTAATCAGCCAGTGCCTCCAGGCATCATCAGCCAGTTAGCACAGTGTATACTTCGTTTGGCACGTACACACCCGTCTATACGCCCATAAAATATTACGTTTATATGCATCGGGCGACCGCGTTAAACTGTAGGTCTAAGGTGGAGTGTAGGCGGGCTCGAGACCCGGCGGCGGCGCGTCCTTCCGCGGTTGCTAGCCAGGGTGACCTAATAATCCGTGTTAAACCGTAGGTCTAAGGTGGAGTGTAAACATCCTTCCACGGTTCGTAGGGGCAACCAGGGGATCCCGTTATTGCAACACTCAATCATGTTGTTTATCAGTTTGTTTATTTCCCTCTCTCTCTCTCTCTCATATATATATATACACCGGGTGTTTCAAAAGTCCCTCACTAATTTGATTTTCAATTTTCTTTACAGCTAATCGACCAACGACGTTCATCTTGTGATAAACTCTTACTCAGTAGTTGAAAAATTTTTTGAGTCTACATTTGAAGTTTTGCTCCGTTTTCTTCTGCTACCATGCTGACTCTAGAGCAGAGGTGTAAAATCGCTGCATGGCAGGAGGTTTTTCAATCTGTGGTCGAAGTGCAGCGATGATTCCGGGCAGTCTACGGACAGCATTATGCACCGGATAGGAACACCATCGTCGCCACCCACCGGAAGTTTATGGAGACCGGATCCGTAAAGGACAAACCACGATCAGGAAGACCTCGAAGTGGGCGGAGTGAGGAGAATGTCGAAACTGTCCGTGAGGCGTTTACTCAGAGTCAAGGAAAGTCCATTCGGCGAGCTGCTGCGGAACTGAACATCAGCGCGACATCTATCCAACGGATTTTGCGGCGTGGTCTCAAGCTGTATCCGTACAAGATCCAGGTGGTTCAGAAGCTGGAACCTCAAGACTACGATTGCCGGGTGGAGATGTGTGAGACACTGCTGCATCACTACGAAAGAGACCCATCGATCCTGGAGCACATGTGGTTCAGCGACGAAGCTCTCTTCCACCTTTCTGGTCGCGTCAATCGGCACAACACCCGCATCTGGGGAACTCACAATCCTGCGGAGATCCGTGAACATGAAAGGGACACGCCGAAATTGGTCGTCTGGTGTGCCATCTCCTCAGCTGGGCTGATTGGTCCGTTCTTCTTCCGGGATCAAGATGGAAATTCCGTGAACGTCAACGGAGACAATTACCTTCGTATGCTTCAGGAGTTCTGCATCCCCCAACTGTCAGCTGTAGCTGACATGCAAGAAGTCATTTTCCAGCAAGACGGTGCCCCTGCTCATTACTCGCGTGAGGTTCGCTCATTTCTGAATAAGCAGTTCCGGATCGGTGGATTGGTCGCCGTGGTCCCATCGAATGGGCTGCTCGCTCGCCTGATCTTACCCCATGCGACTTCTTTTTGTGGGGCTACATTAAGAGCAAAGTGTAGCCACCAAGCCGCGAGTCCTCCCCACACTAGAAGAACGGATCAGGAATGCGTGTGCTTCTGTTACTCCCGAAATGTTGTCCAATGTCGGCCAAGAATGCGTAAAACGGTGGCTCGCTTGCTTCGAAAAAGACGGTGCCCACGTTGAGGTGTACCAGTGACTTTCCAGTAGACTTATGAAGCCAAGTTTGATGCCACCAAAATTCTCATGAATCGTAGACTCAGCAACCAAATTGACATTTGGTTCCTCTTGTAATTGCTATTTTAATAAAATTTTAAAAATAATGAGGGAATTTGAAACACCCTGTACACGTATATATATATATATATATATATATATATATATATATATATATATTTCCCCGTTTAAAAGTAGGTCTAAGGCGTAGTGTAAAGCTTGAACTTCACCAGAATGAACAATTCGTGCATAAAGCAAAGGCGAGCCTAAATATGTACAATTCTGGAAAAAAGTTCATCTAAAAATTTGTATAAACATCTTTCCACGTTTCTTTCTCTATATATATATATATATATATATATATATATACAGTGCTCGAAGTAGAAATTTTAAAGCAAGGGTGTGGTCTTTCAAAAATTTTGGTTAGCGTTGCCCCTCATATTTTAAGAACAATACAATTTTAAAAGGGCATTCTAACACAATAACTTAAGTTTAGTTCAATTTTTCAAGCATACAAAACCGTATTAAATTTTTAAAATTAGCTATTAGTTTTGTCAATTATATGTTGCAAAATAAGTTAATATAGGTTAATTTTTTTTATTCGTGTAAAGGGACATAACAATGCATTTATAAATCTCTATTTAATTGCATATAATTGATTACATCAAGATATTTATATATAAAAAAATTTTGTTTATGGCATAGAATATAAAAATAGGTATTTAAAATATAAAAATAGGTAATTAAAATGCAAATTTATTAAATAATATTTTTTAAACAAAAAAAAATGCTAGATTAAAATAATTTAAAAAGAGATTCATATCCCGTAGGAATTACTGCTTCAGGTTTTCTAGCTTGGCAAGCTGTATAATCCGCATCCCGTTTTCCTTTTGCAATCCATTTTCTTGCATAGTCTTGTGGTTTGAAAAGAATTTGTGGTGGTCCTGCAATCTTAAGGAAAAGTAATTTGGATGCTGCATCAATTTTTATACAATTTCTTGCTGATGTAATAGTGAGATTCATGCGGCTGAATGAGCGTTCACATTCGCTCGTTGAAATAATTATTGAATTTATTGCCGCGAATAATGATTTTAGTCTAGGCGGTACATCTTTTCCTTTATTTTGAATATATTCTCTAAATCCTTGCACAGAATCTTTTGATGGCACTTGAAACTCATCACTCAAGAAACGAACGACTTAGAACTACGTATTGGACGTTGATTGGTTCCGGCATGTATAGATTTCGCGCGCTTTCGTACCCCACTAATTCAAGAAGTGGGGGTGCGTGTTCCCCCGCATTTCTTTCCAGCAAAGAAGTAAGGGTGTGCTGCTGACCAATTGAGAGAAGTGGGGGTGTGCACATCCTCGCGTTGCCGTCCACTTTGAGCACTGTATATATATATATATATATATTAGGGTGTCTCTTATTTTCGAAGTGTTGATTTTTTTAGGTTGCGCCCCGTCAACCAGTTCCATTGGTTGAAAAAACATCACATCTAAAACATTTTTTGGATTGAACAATTTTTAGAGGTCGCCCCCGCTTATTTAAAGTTCATAAAATATAGCTATTATTTATGCAATTAATATTTGAAATTACTAGCAGTTGTCAAGTATACTAAACATATGTTTTTAATTAATTAATCATCATATTTATGATGAATTCAATTAAATGAATATATTAGAGATAATTGTCAAGTTTGTAGCTGAAAATATTGCTTGATAAGACAAGATCAACCTGTTTAAACATGTTTCATCAACAATGCTCCAGATTATGTTGCAATTGTTTATTTGTCATCATTCAGTGTTCTGCTGTCATAAGTAAAAGGTGTGTAACTGTGTATCACTATACTTTTTTGCTATTATCAGATAATAAACTATGTTATTTATATTTTTCACAATTATTTATACTGATTTTGTTATTAGTGTTTGAAAAAAATTTAATGAATTTAATGAAAAAATTAGAATTTATGCTCTTATACACATATTATGAAGTTTTAAACAATGTTGCTATTTGTCACAAAGAATTTAATTTAGTTCAATGGAAATTTTACCTGACATGTGTTTCATGATCTGTGTTTCTATCAGTGGCGTCACTAGAGGGGTGCGGGGGGTTTTTGTGCAGTGTTTGAGCAGAAATTTATTATTTTTTATAAAAATATCCCTGTAGTTAGTTATAACAACAAAAACATTTTTCGTAAGCCCAGCTTACATGTATCAATATACCTACAAGGCTAAAACTCTATGCTAATTTACTTTTTGAACCTTCTAATGCGCTCCGGTCAGAGCTGTCATTATTACCCAATTACAATGACGCTTCGAATCACGTGGTTTCGTCTGCACGCTCTACAAGCACGCGCTGTTGTTTTCGTTGCTGCTGGTGTTTTTATAGTCGCTGATTTTGTCAAATTTTCTGTTGTTTTAGCTACAATATTGTGGTAATTAGTATTTGTGAACCTATATCAATAACTTTTTTGAGAATGAAGTAGTAATTAAAGGAAAAGAAGGAGAAAAATAAAAAAAGGCTTCCGCTCAGTTGTTGCAGCCTCTGTCTTTATGATGTTGCAGCCTCAAATTTATGAGTATATTTCCATATGCATTTGTCTACAACTTCTACATTATTTGGGCCGTTATTGATTATGCAAACCTAATCCATTAATGTATCTCATGTAACGGTAAAGTTTAACGTTAAAATGAACATAATTTTGATGTAGTTCTTAAACGTTTTTACTTCGAATTCTATTGTTTTCTTACCGAATTTTCACTTTAACCACATGAAACTATGTAAATGTAAATACATTTAGGCTGTGCGTATGATATTGTAATTTAAAGGAGTAATTTTAATTTTGCTAGTTGTTTATGTCACTACTATTGCCATTACATTCAGTGATATACGGGAATTACGATTTACGAGTAACATTAGTACAAAAAACATTACTAAGGATTCTGTATGGTCTGGTACGGGAGGAGGTCCATGGGGGGTGGGTGACACCATGAGTTACCGCACTGGGTGACACCAACCCTAGTGACGCCACTGTTTCTATTTCCAATAAAATAGCAAAATATAAATTTCTACTACAAAAATATTTATTCCTTGTTTCTTAGATTAAAAAATAATAGGAATAATAATTGAGAAAAATACGTTAGATTTATAAAATAGACCAAATTAACTTTATGTCTACCAAATTTTTTTTTTTTTGTAATTTAAAAAAGTCAAAACAGTGATTTAGCCCTGCTCTACAAAACCATAACACTACATTAATATTTTGTTTTCTTATTTTGCAGATGAATACAAGAAGACCATTCTATTTGCTCGGATCTACAGTAGATGATATTAAAGGCTCAAAGCTGCCCCCATATAGGCAAGCTTTTGGTTATTTTATGCACCTCCACAGAGAGAAAAACATGACAATCCGCGATGCTCTGCGTCAATCTATTCGAGCCACAATAGTTATCTGGGATAAGGCCAATATTCCTACTCAGCAGGAACCTCGTGCCATGAAGAAGTTAGAGAATTTCTTTAACGAATGGACTTGCTTAAAGAAGCATGCTTCCAGAACAAGCCAGAGCCATAAAACCAAGGAGGCTGATTTTGTAGAGCGATTGGAAGATCTCTTTGACATCGCCCATGGAGACGCTGAGAAGCTGATCAAGAATCGTGAGGACTGGGAGTTCCTTCAACTGCAAAGACAAAAAGGTCGTCCTGGCTCAATCGGTGGTGTGGACACTGTACATCTTCACCGCACAAAAAATGCAGTCAAACGGTTGGAAGCTGAGGCAGAGAGAAAAAGAAAGTCAGAATCTTTGATGGAGGCGTCTACTAGTCAAGTTGTACTGGCTTCTTCCACATCTTCCAGCAACACTGATGAAAGTGAGAATGAGGAGGAGGAGCCCAAAGGAGCTTGTGCTTTACCAAAATCTAAGAAAAAACGAGGCATGAAAAACATCATGACTATTCAGATGTCTGCTGCCCTGGATCGTACACAAATTTCCTCTAGAAAGGCAACATTTATCCTCGCAGAGGCAGCTAAAAGCTTTGGTTTGGACGCTTCAGATTACAACATAAACCAACATTCTATCCATCGCCTTCGAAATAAGAACCGAGCTCGTCATGCTAAAGAACTTAAGGAGCATTTCCATGGAGAATGTTCTATGACAGTCCACTGGGATGGCAAGATGATGGAGGACCTCACCTCGCACAAGCACATTGATCGTCTCCCAGTACTTGTGTCAGGACCTGGTGTTGAACAGCTGCTTGGTGTCCCCAAAATCCCAAACTCAACTGGAGAAGCACAAGCTGAAGCCGTCTTTAACTGCCTGAATGAATGGGGAATTACAGAGAGAGTAAAAGCAATTTGTTTCGATACAACAGCTTCAAACACGGGTCAATATAGTGGAGCCTGTGCTCTCATCGAAGCAAAATTGGGACATGATGTTTTGTACTTGCCTTGTAGACACCATGTTTTAGATTTATTGTTGGGAGCTGCATTTGAAGCAACATTGGGATCTACATCAACTGGTCCAGAGATATTGATCTTTAAGCGTTTTCGTGACAATTGGACTTCTGTTGATCAAAGCCAGTTCCAAACAGGTGAGACAGACACGATTACTAAAGAAGCAATTATCCAGTCTAAAACTGAACTAATTCAGTTTGCTAGATCCCAGGCACCTATGCTACGGGATGACTATCAAGAACTTTTGGATCTGTCCATCATCTTTCTTGGAGGTGTCCCCAATAAAGGCATCAAGTTTCGTGCACCAGGTGCCATGCATCGAGCTCGCTGGATGTCCAAAGCGCTCTATTCTATCAAGATGTGGCTTTTTCGAAACCAGTTCAAGATGACTAAGACTGAAGAACGAGGAATTCGAGATCTTTCCCTTTTTTCTGTTCTCATCTATATGAAGGCTTGGACAACATCCTCACTCCCTATTGAAACCCCATTTAATGACTGGCTCCTTATGAGGTCATTGATTAATTATCCTAACAAAAAGATTTCTGATGCAACTAAAAAAAAGCTCTCTAACCACTTATGGTACCTGTCTGAAGAAGCAGTTGGTCTTGCTTTCTTTGATGAGCGAATTACTACAGATGTAAAGAAACGCATGGTAAAGGCATTAGAAGATGAGTCCACTGATAGACCACCCAAGCGTCCTCGGATTCCTGAATCGACCTTCTGCTCTGGTGAAGGACTACACCAACTTGTTACAAGAAATACTAGAGAATTCTTTACTAAGCTGAATTTGCCAGAAGGATTTCTGAACAAGGCACCCAGCACTTGGACATCCAACTGTGAATATTTAAGGGCCAGAGCTATTGTTGCAGCTCTATCTGTTGTAAATGACCGGGCAGAACGTGCAGTAGCTTTAGTTCAAGAGCTGAATAAGAAATTGACAGTGGGGGAAGAGCAGCTCCAGTTCCTGCTCCAAATTGTTGCAAAACACCGCCAGAGTCACCCAGTTCCATCAAAAACTGTTCTTCTCAAAAAATAACCATCAATGAGGTCGCACCTTAAAATACACCATATTGTATAATCATTGTATATTAAATAAATGTTGTATAAGGAAATAATGCTAATTAAAGTAATTAAAGTATGTAAATAGCACTGGCATTTTGAATTTATCTCATATAATAAACTAATGGTTTTTTTTTGTAGCAATGCTTCATTGCTGATTGTATATAAAAAAAGAGCCAGGAAGGATTTTGGATAGGAGAAAAAGGATTGGGATAAAGAAGGATTGAGGACCAAAGGATGGATTATAACAACATCAAGGATACTTATAAAAACGAATCAAACTAAAAAAGAAGGAAGGAATTATGTGTATAATGAGCATAATCATATGTCAGGAGCTATTATGCCATGGTCACCATTTTTATTAGCCGCGGGCGACCCCTAAATATGAGCCAATTTGTGTCAAACTTTCAAGTTTTAGTTTTTATGCTAAATGGAACTATTTTAGGGGGCGCAGATAAAATAATTCAACATTTCAATTTTTGACTACCCAATAAGAGACACCCTAAATATATATATATACACTTCTCCGTCTAAAAGTAGGTCTAAGGTGGAGTGTAAAGCTTGACCTTCGCTAGAATGAGCAATTCGGACGGAAAGCGAAGGCGAGACTATATATGTACATTTCCGGAAAAAAGTTCATCTAAAAATTCGTGTAAACATCTTTCAACGTTTCTCTCTCAAATATATATATATATATATATATATATATATATATATATCCCCGTTTAAAAGTAGGTCTAAGGTGGAGTGTAAAGCTTGATCTTCACCAGCATGAACAATTCGGACGGAAAGCAAAGTCATGCCTATATAAAGGAGGGAAATGAAGAAAGGTGAAAGCGATATAAGTAAACATCTATTAAACGATGTAATTAGCTGAACAATAGGAGGACATAAATATTTATGGAAAATATATATAATATAATATATATATATATATATATATATATATATATATATACAGGGTCATTCAAAAAAGATGCAACAGTTTAAATTGCTTATATTTCGTAATATGGTTAACATACAGGAGTGATTTTTGTATTAGTTTACAGCGTACAATTGGGAGTTTTTATTTAATGAAAAACATGTTTAGAACCGCAGGGTTTCTCTCCAAGAATTGCAGAAATGAACCACAAAAATAATTTCTAACAGCTTTCGCTCGCTCAGTGAGCGTCTGATGCATTTGAAGTTTATACGGAAACATGCCCAGATCTTTCTTTAATATCCTGTTGGTCGATGAACGGGATATTTCCAATTGTTGAGAGAGACGGTTAATAGATTTCTGAGGACTTCGCGTAACTGCCTCCTTTGCACGTTTAACGTTATTCACTGATCTTGCGGTTCTCTTCCTACCCACAACGCCTTTCCTATTGTCGGTTGCAGTAGCAGTATTTTCAAACTTTTGAACTAGCCTATATATCGTAGATCTGTTCGGACCTTTCCTGCAGTTGAATTTCTTGCAAAAATTACGTTGAACTTGAACTGCACTGCCGGTAGCATAAAACATTTTCACTATAAACACACGTTGTTGTAAAGTGTACATCTTCCTAAACACTGACTAATGACGCGCTACTACACCTTAGGCTACAAGAGTCGTTCGCCTAGCGCCTTACGCTACTAGGCCTAAGCGGTAACAAAACTCCCAGGTGTACGCTGTAAACTAATACAAAAATCATTCCTGTAGTGTACGTTAACAATATTACGAAATATGAGCAATTTAAACTGTTGCGTCTTTTTTGAATTACCTTGTGTGATATATAATATATATATAATATATATATATATATATATATATATATATATATATTAAAGATAGTTCTGAAAATTGCGGAGTTTGGCGGAAACGATAGATAATTTCGACTTAAAATTCCAATAAATAAACTTCTTTCCGCGTGAGTTTATTTCGAGATCATAAAGATTAAAACTTCATCAGCAATTGATTCGTCGTTTAGTGTATATCTCAAACATACGCGAATTGTACCAAATATATCTTTGCTAATCATGGTTTTTCTTGTCTTTCTACAACAGAAAATTTAATTACGGGGCTATAAACGCTCTTCCATTCTGAACTTTTCTCATATATATATAATTTAGTGGTGGACCGGATGTCCGCATCCGCATCATTTTTAACATCCGTATCCGCACTTCTGACTGCGGATGTTACGTGGATATTACCTCTAATAAATTATGCAATTTACAATTAAATTAGCTTATAAAGCAGCTTATAAGGCCCAGTCATGCACATTTCATGTAAAGTATTAATTATTAATGAACAAACAAATATATAAACTTCAAAATATAAATACCTGGTAACACAGAAAACTGAATGAAACTTGTTTCATTCAATTTTCTGTGGCAGAAACTCTCTAGAAAGTTATTATTTTTATCATAATGAAAACATTAATATTAATTTTAATTCTTATGCATTGCCTGCCATAATAGTAATATCACGAAGTTTGAAAAATTATGTCATATATTCATAATTCTATATTATATTGGTAGATTAACTAAATATCCGCATCCGCGGATATCGAAATTAAAAATCCGCATCCGCAGATGTTGAAAAACTTCCATTCACTCGAAATCGTGAACTGTGGTGTTTATTGAAACACTATATCACACGTCTTTGTTTTCTTAAATTTATCTATCGTATCGCTGAAATTTTACAGAGGCACCATAAACCGTAGTTAGCGTTTCTCTCAAACATACGCGAATTGTTCCGAATATATCTTCCAATATCACGAAAACCCTTCCTTTCCCGACAAACGAGGTTGTACAGGCGAATTGCTACTACCATAAAACGTTTCACATTCCAACCTCAACTCTCTCTCTCGGTCGAATACAAGATAAAAAAACAAAGCGTTTCTCGTCTCTCCACGAATGGGGACATCTGACACGTCCCAGATGTCACGGGACAACCAATCACAGCCCTGTGATTGGTGATCCCAGGACCTCTGTTTGGCCGCTATGCAGGCCTACGCGTCAAGCCCAGCCCAAAATTCACCGCTAGCCAATAGGAAGCTAACGATTGTGTTTTGTGGGTTGGTCACAAGCTCCCTTTATAAAAGGGAGCAGTTCATCTCAGAGTCTCAGTTCGTATGTTTTTTCGCTTAGTGCCTTTCAAATATACACTATGAGTCAGTTATCGATCTACAATTCTCCGGAATTGATTGAAGATCAAGACTTTTATGCTCACGCAACGCTTCTAAATTGTAGCGCTATAGATCGGGGGGGGGGGCTTTTATCTACCCAGAGTGTTACGGAAAATTGTGACGAAATGCAAGAACCGTTCAATGAAGACGCTGTTAAAATGTAAGTAACTTATAAGTGTCTAACCTAGCTTTATTCTGAGTTTATTCTGTTTTCCTACAAAGAAAAATTAACTCCAGGACTCTTTCTCGTTTATAACAATAAACGCGTTTTCAAAAATATTTTTCATTCTTTGTTTCCTTATATATATATATATATATATATATATATATATATATATATATATATATATGGCGTGTTTTTATTTGTACATTTCTTGTACAGGTACGATTTTAAAAATATTAAAAACTTACAATATAAATATTAAAAACTATTAAGATTTGGCCGCGGGTTCGAGACCCGTTGCAGGCAGATCGAGCACAGCACACCCAGCTAATCATACTTTTGAAAACCGTCAGGATATCTGCTTATGGTTACAATTTGCTGTTAGTCTAAACTAAGCTTTATTCTGAATTTTCTACAACGTAAAAATTAATCTCATCATGTTTTTAATTATTGTCTCTTTCCATAGTGATTATTTCGGCATATATATATATATATATATATATATATATATATATATATATATATATATAATATATATATATATATATATGGTGGAGCTTTAATAATATTTTTCTCGATAATTCAGCACCGCAGTAGGATTTTTAAATTACCAAAACTTTTAAGAATTATCTGCATTTAAATTCGTGGCATTTCTCTTGTTGTAGCTCTTTATTTTTACTTAACCTTATAGGACATTGTATTTTCATGTATTAAATGGCAGAAAACATGTACAAAGCGGAACCAGTGTCCGTTAAATAAGTCTTAATGGCTACATTTTACAGTTACAAATGTATATACAACTTTACACAATATAGATATACACCTTTACACATTACAGCGGGTGCTAACATATGGGAACCTTTTTTTTATCTGTCTGCATACACTTTTATCGTTCATCTCTGTGTCGCACAAATCGAATAATTTTAAAAAAATTATAAATCCCTTCCCACGTGACATGTGCAGGAGAAATGAAATGCAATACATCCCGCACGTTTCACTATAATATCCTTGAAAACGATATGGGTTCCAAACAATCTCAGGTACATGTAATTGCGCGATGAACTGCACAATCACCGAATCATTCCAGGGCTGAAATCCGAGTGAATCAAAATAGTACATTCTTTCCCTATTTTTAAAATAGATTGCAAACCAATGAATCCCCTCACCCCCACAATGTCGGTGTTAACGATAATCCCGTACCAGTTTCTCGTACTTGGCAGCTTCAATATTTCATTCTTCGCAAACACACCGATAAATTTTGAGCGTGTGAAACGGTCACTTTTCATTACTCTCTGGAGTGTATTCGCGTCCATTTTAAAAGTCTGTGACCACGTTCCTGAAACGATCAACTTCTATTAGTGCCTGTGATTCGAGGTACACGAGTACACTTATAGGCGCGTCTATAGGCTTGGCAAATTCCAACCTGACTGAGATATTCCCACTCTGCTGTGGACTTAATGCGTATTTGCGCCAGCAGACAAGTCAGGCGTAATATCAAATGAATAAATGTTAAATTCTTCGAAATTCTTTCTGCGTTACACAAACCAAGTTCGTCACAGGCGCCTGTATTATGAGCCAGACTACTATATGCTCTCGCGCAGAGCGGGAACACAGCGTCTGATGAGTAGTCCGTAATCATGGTCCCTCCCAAAGCGATGCCATTTACGTATAGAGTAATATTTTTAAGGCCGAAATTCTCGAATTTAAAGGCACTCTTTTTATATTTTCCATTCGTCGAGGCGTGGTCCTGCATTCCAATTAATATCCTTTTAGGTAGGACTCCAAGGGCCACGTTTTCTAGTTGCTTCGAGGCCAACCCGGCGGGGACCGTGTATAGTTTGATCTGTACCCTGTTAATTGGGTATTTTACTGTGGCGTGTATTAAGTCTTTCTCAATTTCTATTTGTTTCGGGGAACTTAATTTCACTCGGCGTATACGCAAATACGTCTCCATGATGTGAATCACAACGGGTTTCCGCCCTCTTCTTGATCAGACCCCAGATTTATGCAGATCTCAGGAATCGTGCGGGTAAGCTTCAACTTCATATCCACCCGTTCATAAGCAGTTTCTCCTGGAATGTGAAATCTGTATGAAGACGTCCAAAACATTCGTATATCTTTTTTTTAGAATTTTTAAATTTATCCTTTATACCATTTTCATCTTTAGTATGGTAATATCCCTCGGCGGTTAAAAAGGTGTCCTTCGCTTCTTTTGAAAAGTTGAGGACATTTTCCAGATAGGCTCGTAGGTGGTAGTACCCCGTTCCTGCCGAGATGTTAACCTGGTTTAAATACACCTCACACTGGCTGAATATGGAGTGTAAAAAGTTGGTTTCAGGGTAGGCAGAGTAACTATCATCGCAGTCCGTTCCATCAGAATGGGCTATACGCAGTTTAGCGTACATGTGCATGCAGCTCGGGTCAAAAAAGTAAGGGCCTGAGCTGGGTATCACGAATTCTATAGGGGCACTCGGCGAACTAATTGTGTTTAATGGGTTAATTGTAATAAAGTCGCTATGCTCAATAGAGACCTGAGTGGGGGCATATCAAAGAGGGACAGTTCCGATTTACAGCATTGTGAACTACACGGATGGATGAAACGCGCCATGACGAGTCAGAAATAGTGCCACCTCCCTCGACAAGTATTAGTCAGCCTATGATTCGTGAGAGTAGTGTCCTCAGCTTATATCAGTTAAAAAAATGATCAGCCATAGGTTTCATACGCTTAGAGCACTTTTTTATTTCCTTTTACGTTTAGCGCCACGTGATGGTAACCCCTTCTTCCTGGCAGATCTCTTCTTTCCGCCACCACGCATTTTTCTCTTTGCATCTTTGATGATTTCGTCCCGTGTACGTTTTAAATGTTTTTTTAGAGCTTCTTTAGGCTTAGTTCCGCCCATTATGTCTTCTGCCGCGTTAAAACCTGTTTGTAACGCCTTCCGCCCTAGGTACCTGGCACCCCTCTTCAACAGTGGGACAGCGGTGCGTAGTATGGATGAAAAAATGGATCCAAGTCCACTCCCACGCTGGTATCTCACTCCTCGGTAGACTGTGAATGGTCTTCGAGTCATTATAAACGGCGAAAGTGTAGTTTCACTGTTAAGCTCCCATCACCGAATGGGAAATTTTTTCCCTCAATCGTTCTTATATATATCGAGATGTTGGTTAATAGATTAGTCGCAACATTCACATAATGGGGCTTGTCATATGTAATGCTCAAACTTTTCCCTCTATGGTTGGGGATGTGTGCAATGCGCAGCAGGCGCGCCTGGGTGTCCCCAACAAATTGGTGCTCTACGATATTGCTGTAAATATAGCACATGTCTGGGGCGGAGAGCTTTCACCCAATTTCTCCATCTTCAATTGATACATTAAGCTGGACAAGTCATGCTGTGCCTCGTGAAAGGTATCTCTTTGGAGAGCTGCGCTATATCGGCCCTCAGCCACAATTGTGAACAGCTCTTTATCTTTAATATTTCTACTAAGCGTTGACTTTAACTTCAATGTGCATGCAGGCGTGTCTATGTTTACGACTTCAAAAAGTAAATCGTTTGTCAGGTACGACTTTCAAGACTCTTGTTTAACCCCGTCACAATGTCCATGGCTGTATCATAATGCCCGATTCCTAGCGATACATTTGTGCTATAGTACCGTTCCTCACCGAACAGGACTGAACGCATAGTATTGTCTAAGGTTATGCCTAATTTTTCGCACTCATCGATCTTCTAAGGATCAGAAATATGATTTGCTCATTTTCAAGAGTTAAAAATTTGGTGGCTAACTGGAGTTCACATAACCCCTCATACGAATCACGCTCCAATTCAATGGGTCCGTGGAGTTCTGTCACAAAGTTGGCGAGGGTGTTGTTAGGATGTACAGAGAGAGAGAAGAGGACGGGAGTGTGACATAGAAGTGGCTAGGCGCCATGTTGCATACTAATTAAGCTTCATTATTGGCAGCTTTTATATAGGTGTTGAAGCTTTCTGGGTAACCCAGCCATTTCACCAGGTACATTTTTCTCTTTCCTGAACCTTTGCTGCCTAAATTTTTTCAATTTTAAACACTTTTTCCTAAATTAAATGTCACTTTCTGCAACTCCTCGCGGTAAAAGCCTCCAGCGATCTCTTCCCCATTCAAATCTTCAACGTAATACATCATTATCTCACCTTTAGGTCTCATAGCACGAACTTTAAAAATCTCACGTGTCCATCCTTGCTCAAATCCCTTCGCGAATTTATTTCCCGAACGTGATAGCCTTACATAATCATTGATTTTGAAATGTAGAGTGTGGTGGTGGTGTTCCATCTCTTCTCACCTCTGACAGCGCACCTCTTTCTAAAACTTCGTTAGGCGTTGTGCCAATCGTACGATGGTGTGAACGGTTGTATGATGAAGCCAATGAACCGAGAGCGTTTATATATCTGTATGTGTTTTTGTGTGTAAAATAGCGATGCATACGCTCCTTTATGGTACGTTGAACTCTTTCAGCTAAAGAGACCTTATGTATAGAACTGCTAGTTTAGTAACTGATATTAAACTCTGTCAGCATGTTCTGAAAAGCGCGACCTATAAATTATTTCCCCATATCCGTACAAAAATATCCAGGAATCCTTTCTTCTTTTAACATCAACATTTTGGTCGCTTTAGCAACTGTTTCAGGCGATTTATTTTTCAGGGAATTAGTCACAGATATCTAGAGAATACATCTATTATGAATAGAATATAGCGGTAACCATCATTATACACTGAATATCTTTGCATGTCTGTTAAATCCGCCTGCCAAATAGAGTCAATCGAAGCAGCTGTTGTCTTGGCCGTTTTAAACCTTTTTCTCACCGGTTTATTAAATGTATAAACATCCTCTTCCCGCAAAAATCTCTCAACATCTTTTTTCCTTACACCATAAACACCTCTGTACAGTCTATTAACGCCGCCATAGGAGGCATGGTTAGAAATGTCATAATAGCGTTTATTTAATATGTTAGCCATTTTGCGTATTTTAGAGGCACGTGGATAAGGCTGGCCGTTTGTTGTCTTCTTTCTCCTCTTCAGAGACGCTGCTGCTGGGGACGATGGCGTACTCAGTTGTAACACATGCGAGACATGATTCAAGTCTTTTAACCTATTCAGATTACCTATCAATGTTTTGGGGACATTTATTTGTGTTGCTTTAATATGCTTCCATCCTGTTGGCGAGGGTCTGTCCCACTTTCTTACCAGATCATGAACAATATCAACGATATTGGATCTTTGTACCCTTGTTCCTTCAACAATGACCTCGCCTGTATCGGTCCATTGTATGGCGGGGTCCTCATTCAATAGATTATAAAGACTTAAACCTTTATTCCTCAATGTATGTGGGAGGCTGTTTTTTAATACATGCTCGATATGTTGTGTTCCATTGGTGTTCTTTGGTTGGTCATCTCTAACGTCGGGGCCAAGTCCTGTGTCGCCATGCTCAGCACTACTCGCGCTGTGCCTAATAACCACGGGGAGCTCTGTAGGATGCTTATAATCCTCGTACTCATGAAGAAATTTCTGCAAAACCTATTGGTACAAGATCCTTTTCTCATCAGGTGACTTTTCACTGTTTAATAGGACTAGCAACTCGCTTTCCATTCCTTTAAGCCTACTTTTACGGGGTTCTCGAACCGTGTCTGGAATCTTTGAACTTTGCAGTGAAGCATACACCTCGTGCGGAATGATAACCACCTTCTTCATTATATTAATCTTGTCAGTAAAGGACCCAAAACTGAAAATAAGATGGGTAGGAATGATCCTCCTCTTTGTACAATAATGCACTTTTTCTTACCCACAGTTTGACATTTATGAGCGAGCGCTCGTAATATGTTCTTGTAACGACGTAAGCGAGCCATTTTATAACATTAAGACAGATTTCACAGATACATTTTAAAAAGTCAGAGTCGATATTTTTAACAAACATCTGTTGCAGTGCCCGGGACAATCGTTGATAGATTTTTATTAATTCATGGTATTTCTTTAGTCTATTTGTCATTCTGGAATATACACCGTTTCAGGTTCGCTTGGAAATATATTCGTTCTTAGAACCACCCTAAACGTGTTTTGCGGGTGAAGGTCACAAAGCAAATATCCATAACGCTGGTTTGTGGCCTCTTCATAAACCTCCAAAAACTCCTTACGTTGATTCGGGAACATTTGATTGGCTAATACCCCAATTTGTGACACATCTCTACGTTGCACGAATAAGACTAGAGATTGTGTATTTAGCAACACATCGCGCATGTATCTATTTTTGAAAAATAGATTCTGGTTGATGAAGAACACGCTTATGTTAAGATGGTGGGAGAACACTGTAAATGTCTCGGCAAACGTTTTATCCATCTCCAACATGAGATCGTCAATTACAATGACTGTATGTTCATTTCCCTTTAACGAATTAACGTCATACACCCCCTTGTGGAACAAGATTTCATCTTGGTACTCGTTGAACACTGATTGATACGTCAAATAGCACCATATAATTTTATGCACAAATTTTGAGAACATCTCTCCCTTTTCTTTAATGATTTTAAGAATAAACACAGTTTTACCACATCCTGTAGGTCCAGATATAATACATGTGGATAGGCTCGTGAACCTGAATTTTTCTACAGAATCCATTTCTAACACGTCACACTCCTAAGTGGGCCATTTACAAAATATTACAAATTTTGATTGCTGCTCCTTATATTTTGTTTTTTTCTCCCACAGAACCGTGAATGACAACGATGTACAGCCCCCACATCATCGATATCACAGACGAACCCGTTGACCATGCAGCTACAGAATCCATCCTCACTGACGAATCCTCACCAGCGATACCTGTAGCACGCGCCAGTTCAAAGCGGAGGCATGATGAAGAGCCCACCACGTCAGGTATAAAGCGCACCAGGGTTGAGCCGGTTGTTAGACCACCAGTAATAGAGACCGAACCTTCTACGTCTTACAACACCCCCCCCTCCCACAATAGTACATTCCTCAAATATACCCCCTTATTCAATTCCGGATACTTCCTCCACAGCAGCTTCTCATTCTGTTGAGGATGGCATAACATTCGAGTTGGTGCGCACCGCTACCCCCCCCCGGCCTTGACTAGAAATCGGTATATAGTTAGGGTTGATCCTAAATCCATGTATAGCAATGGTGTTGAACACGGACTACGGCGCATAGTTGAACGTATTGTAGAGTTTGCCCTTCAGAACCGGGACGAACGTGAAGTCAGGACTCGGCTGTCCTTTGGATTCGGGTCAGATGAATTAGATGTAGATGATTTTTGGGTAATAATACCGTTCAGACGCTTGGCAGCTGAAGATATAGAGTATATATTAGGCCGTATAACGCTATACTCTCAAAGTAGTATAGCGTTCAATATGGACAACCTTACGGTAAATATTGACCGTGTATTCCGTGTTGCGGGTCATAGTGCCACACCTTATACTCTTAACTTCAATTCTCAGGCTCTTTATAGACGGCATATAAACGCCGATCGTGGTTGCGGCTTTATAGCAGTAGTCTTGGTCCGTATGTTTACTGTACTAAATACGAGGGTCAAAATCATTTGGTTGCCTACGGTAGTGGAGCGTGCCCGTAAACTAGCTGTAGATTGTAAACTTGAATTTGAGTGTCATATGGGTCCTGAAGAGCTGAGAAGGGTAGAACAGGAAATGAATGCTCGTATAGTTATATTTGGAATGGATGATCGTCGTAGGACTGTGTATATTTTTAAAAGCAGTGTGAGAGATCGTACAAGACCCCTACTTATTTTAGGGCTGTCAGGAACAACATATATACCCATTAAGGTAGGTTGATTTTCCGCATTTTTTTAGATATCGACTTTGGACTAGTCGAGATAGTCAGGGCTTAATATGGTAATAACTGACAAAAAAT
This sequence comes from Bathynomus jamesi, assembly GCA_023014485.1. NCBI lineage: Eukaryota > Metazoa > Arthropoda > Malacostraca > Isopoda > Cirolanidae > Bathynomus > Bathynomus jamesi. The sequence continues at coordinate 546,622 of JAJOZX010001114.1, forward strand.
TTTAGATCCCTAGCTTTAACCGTTTTTTGAGGAAACCGTTTCAAAAATCGTCAAAAAATCGGACCGAAAAATACCGCATTTTCGCAATTTTCGGCCGAAAAAAACATGCTATTTTCATTAAAAAAATCCTGAAAAAAGTTACAATTTTATTGAAAAAAGTAAAAAAAACATGTACAGAGTCAAATAGACACATTTAGATCCCAAGATCATCATCATTTTCACTGTAAGAGCCCTTAGAAGCAAAGGAAGGCCTCATCTGGCGGCTTAGGGCTTTGGCCAGAATGTGTTTGTGCCTTGATTCGAGTCTATAAACAGTATGGGAAGCTTCAGATGTCAGCTTCACGGCCCTTTCAACATTCTGAGAATGTGAAGGCAGATCAGGCAGCTCCAGCTTGGTGCCATTCAGCAATGCTTCTTGAAGCTCCTGGTCAGAAAAGTCTTCTGTGAGAGCAGGTTCACAGATGCCACTTTGAGAAAGGTTGATTAGTTCTGACCAGTGGGTAACTTCAATGTTGATAGCTGTGATCTTCTTCAGCCTCTTCTTGGCTGGCTTCCCACTTCTGAAAGAATAATAATTAATTTATTTTTTATTCCAGTTTAAGATTTAACCCCTATTAGTCTCAGAATTGCTGATTTAAATTAAACTTAAATTAAAAAAAAAAAAACCCGAGTTCTATAAATCCCCATAATCGAATTTTTTTTCAGAAAGAAGGTAAGATTATTTCCATTATCAGAGGGGAAGGGGGGAATTGGGGTAAGAAAATGTGAAAAAAAATTCGATTATGGGGATTTATAGAACTCGGGCCTTTTTTTTTTATTAAATAAATCCCCATAATCAAATTTTTTTTCAAATTTTTTTAAATTAATAAATGCTTACCTGATGGACAGAATTTTCTTGAGAGCAGCTTCTCTCACTTCCAAGTCATCAGACTTCATCATGGAGTACAGTACATTCTCGGGCAGCAAGGCAAAAGCATTGTACTTCAGGTTCTTGAAAGCAACACCCTGGATTTCTTCAGACTGCTGCTTGATCCTCTGGATCATGTTGAAGATGTACAGCTGCTGATTGTGGAACTTGCTATCCCTTTTGATCTCAAACCAACTGACTGCATACACTTCCACAATTAACTTGATGGCCTGGTAAAGCTTATCCTGTAGTTCTGGAGGGTAAGCACCTCTGGTCCACAGACACATCAATCTAATTGCCAAAGTCAACATCTTGCATGGTTTAATGGTCCAATTTTCCAGGCAGCAAATCTTGGGTTGACTTTGCCCCTGGAAATTCCAAGCACATACTCCAAAATAAGCCTCTGGTCGCTACTGAGATCATTCAGCAAATTCCATGTCATCCAGGGGGCCACTGAGTTTGGTGAATTCGACTTGTGGCAGATCTTGGTAGTCAATTTCACAGAGTTTTCCCAGCGGACCAGTGAAAGCAGTGGGACTTTTGGTACTGCCATCAAGATGCTTGAAAACAGCTCTGAAAGGAAGCTCATTCTGATGGAGTGAACGGCCAATGGTGTGCAATTTCTGCTCAATTTTATTTTCCAGAGCTGTTACAAGGCCTCCCTCCCAGCCAGTGTTTGTATTTGTGTTGTCAAGGAGGACAGCTTTCAGGGTATGAACACTGTTAAACTCCTCGAAGACACTAGCAACTTCTTCACCAAGAAGAACTCCAGTCGCACCTTTAATTGGGATGACTCTGTGAGTAAGATATGTTCCACTTTCAGTTCCCGGCTCCTTTGTGAAAGTCAAATGCTGCTCTTGTCCCTTTCCTTTCTTCAGCTTAGTCTCCCCATTTTGATCCTTAACTTCTCTGTACAGCAAAGTGTCCTTGTCAACTTTCCCATCAACCCCAATACAGACTAACTTTTCCAGACCCTCATTGTGCTTTTCATCACTTTTCACTTTCATTCTAGCTTTTTCCCTGTCCATTTTCGATTTATCAACTATTATCTGTTTCACATCAAGGCCAGGCTTAAGCAGGTCCATAGCTCGTAAGTCCAGGAGGAAGGCATTAGCAAGACTTACCCCAAGATTGGAAGAAACATCACCCCTGATCAGTTCCATGGCATATCTGGGGGTTTTCAAAAAGCTGTAACCTACACTTGGGTGCCTCCTTGGCTTAAACTCTTCAGCTTCACCACCAGATGGCTGAAATGAAAATAAAAAATAAATTACTAAAGCGAAAATGGGGGAAAATAGGGGAAAAAGTAGGGAAAAATATGGGTAAAAATCGACGAAAATGGGCGGAAATAAGAATAAATTACTTAAACGAAAATGGGAGGGAAAAAGTGGGAAAATAGGGGGGGGAAATGGGTAAAAATTCAGGTAAAAATCGGCGAAAATGGGCGAAAAAAAGAATAAATTACTAAAGCGAAAATGGGGGAAAAAGGGGGGAAATAGGGACAAAGAGTAGGGATAAATTTGGGTAAAAATTGGGATAAGATATAAGAAAAAATATATATTACCTCTCCTGATTCTCCTGAGCTGGATTCAAAAGAAATATCTTGTGAAGGTGTGGAGGCAAAAGTGGCCAAATCCACTTCCTGCTGCTGTTGAATCTGGCTCTGTAATCTTTCTGCTTCAGCTGCAGCCCTCTGGTCTCTCTTCACAGCAGCTTTATCCACAGATCCCAGCTGGAAAAAGCCCTTGGGTCCTATTTTGGCCCTCTGATCTCTCAAGTATTCCCTCTCCTCTACTGGAACCTGAAATATTAAAGTATATTAAATAGTGGATCTAAAATAAGAGATAAAATCCTGAAAAAAAATTGATTATTAATTTCTATTACCAGGGGGGGGAAAGGAAGATTACAGGAGGAAAATGCGGATATTTTTCAATTACAAGCATTGAATTTCCTTCCATTTAAAAGGCACCTAATCGCACTAAGTTAGGCCAGTTAAAAGTTAAAAAAAATAATAGCATTACCTTCTTACTGGGAGGACAAGTGCAGATTATGTGCTGTGTTTGACAATTTTCTTTCTTGCACTTCACAGCATTGTCATCACAGGGACGAACAGGTAACTTACAGGTGCAAGCAGAAATTTCAAAAAGTTTATCCAGCTTTTCCTCCAGATTCTACTCCTGGACTGTAGAAAGAGATTTCCTGTTTATCTCTTTTGCTTTCTTGAAGCACACTTTATCCACCAATTTCACTACATAATATTTCTCATACAGGGGCAGCCGCGGGTTCACTGCCTGCCAGATCTCAATCACATCCTTTGCTATCATTTTAGCAATATCATAGTCTTTCAAGTCCGGGTGGCTGTTTTGGAGGAAATAACTGTACTGAATAACTTGGCGGAGGGTAGGAGGCTCTGTTTTATCCAAAGGGGAAGGCTGGCCACTGAATTTTTTGGCACTATCACTTCGAGTTAACACTGCAGACTTCCGTTTTTTACCCATTTTTATGAAATATCTGAAAATAAACACAATTAAATGAACGCATCATAAAATAACTTAATTTAATACACATTTTAAGGTAAATATCATTAAAAAATACAAAAAAATACACTAATAAACATCTATAATGCATTTACAATAAGTTTCAAGCATCATTTTGTCAAAAAAGCCGAATTTTAATTGATTATTTTGATGAAATGAGGTCCGATATTTTGTTTGTGTTACATTGCGCGAATGCCGCGCGCGCGATTTTACGTGTAAAATTCGGCAATTTTACGACTTAAAAATAATTAACAATCCTCAAAAAATACAATCATTTTCACAAATATGAGTTGGTGCAACGTTTTTTATACATTAATACCTTTCTATCTAGACTAGTCCAAGATAGTTCCAAAATCAACCTACCCTAAATACCCATCCGTAATATAAGGGACCTTTACGCGAGTTATGATAAAAGTCGAAAATATGAACGACATCATAATTTGTGTAAGGGTTGTATCGAGTTTGCGGATGATATAGTGAAACATTGTGCAGGAAAATGAGAATCTGTGAATGTGGTATGTTTCATATGATGGATAATTGGGGGAATTTCAAGCATAAATGTGATGAAATTCACTGTTCTACATGCCATGAGAAATATAAGGCGGTTGGAGTAAAGCATGTATGTTATATGAAAGACACCAAGCCTAAAACAGCCCTTGTATAACTGTGTACTACGATATAGAAACATATAAGAATGCTGAAACCAAAGAGGTTATTCCACATTTACTTGTAAACCAGACTATCTGTGATGAATGTATGGAGAGCGAGTGTGATGAGTGTCACAAATGTGGTAAACGGACAAACGTTTTTAAAACGAATGCCCACGATAGCCCTGTGAAACTCTTTGTGTCCTATATTGTCAGTTAGCGGACAAGTTAAAAAAAATGACTGTGTATATTCTCGCACATAACGGGGCAAAATTTGACGCACAGTTCCTTTATAAGGAGTTGCTTGAGCACGAGTCATCTGAGATATTTACAGGTGATCCATTGAAAAGAGGCAACAAACTAATACAGATGCAAATAAGAGGTAATGTACAGTTTAAAGACACTTTATTATTCACACCTTGTAAATTAGCAAAGCTACCCAAGACGATGGGCATAGCCGCTGAAGTTTGAAAGGGATATTTCCCTTACACATTCCTCACTAGTGAAACATTAAATTACGTAGGACTACCTCCATCCAAACATTACTTTAACTATGAATGTATGAGTACAGATGAACGTGAAGATTTTGACCGATACTACAACAGTTTTAATGAATGTAATCCTTATAATATAGCTGATGAATGTGAGCGCGTTATTGCGTGAATGATGTGCGCGTGCTTAGAGTATGTTTCCAGGCCTTTAGAAGGATGTACATAGGTCGTTTCAAATGCGATCTGTTGCAAGTCGCAACCACCATCGCCTCATTATGTTTTACGGTGTTCAAGAATAACTTCACGCCAAAAGACACCTTAGCCGTTATCCACAAAAACAATCCCCGCAGTTATGGGCACAAGGCTATGTACTGGCTCATACACCTACAGCAGCAGACAGGTGTATACATAAAGCATGCCCGCCACACGGGTGAAGTACCCATTAAGGTTAATGGTCGTGTTTTTTTGGGTTGATGGTCTAAGTGAAAACCGTGCCACTGGTGAGAAGACTGTGTACTCCTTTAACGGTTGCTGGTGGCATGGATGCCCCCGTCCTGAGTGTGGAATCGTAGGAGATATCCACGGTAGCTCTCCTGCTGACTGTCTTGCGTGGACCCGCACCCGCGATCAACTTATAGGCTCCCAGTTCACTCACAAAGTCTTGTGGGAGCATGAGTATGATGCACGGATGGAGACAGATGGACAAGTACCGTGAAGAAATAAACACGATCAAACGTTCAATGGTGCTGGATCCTCTCAAATGCGGTGATAGCTTGTTCGGAGGGCGTACAAATCCCTTCAATCTATACTTTCCGCCTACGGAGGGTGTGAAACTCCATTACTACGACTTCTGTTCTTTATACCCCTACGTGATGAAGAACAATCCGTACCCCGTAGGTGCACCTGAAAAAATGGTGGGTCCCACCATACCAACCATCGAGGAGTTTTCAGCTAACTTGAATGAGCGCTACTTTGGACTCTCTTTCATAGACGTGCTCTCCCCTCGCGATTTATGGATGCCGATCTTACCCGTCGTTATAGATCACAAGCTCATGTTTCCCCCGTGCGTGAAGTGCGCAGAAGAGAACAACGGTGATTGTGACCATACAACCCACCAGCGTAAGATCAGAGATGTATATACAAGCCCTGAGCTGGCCCTAGCCGTTCGCCATGGGTATAGAATAATGAAGATACATGAGGTGTGGAGGTTTCAGAAGCTACCCAACCTTTTCAGACCATATATAAACACTTTTTTGAAGGATAAGGTTGAGGCGTCAGGATAGCCGCGAGGGGTTGATACCGAAGATGAAAAAACGGCTTATGTTCAGCGTTACCCTGCCCGTGAAGGTATACAGCTTGACCAATCCAAAATTGTTAAGAATCCTGGCAAGCGCTTTAGTGCAAAGTTGTGTTTAAACAGTCTTTGGGGAAAGTTTGCGCAGAATACCGGCAAAGAGAACGTCCATTTGGCACAAAGTTATAGTGAAGTCTGGGATTATGCCAACGCCCCCGATAGAGGTTATGGAGATCGTGAATGTAGGTAATACTTACATAATAAAGTACAACAATACCGAATTGGCCACAGATAACTCAAGGGTTACAAACATATCTGTAGCCAGTTTCACGTCGGCCTAAGCCCGCATGAAACTTTGGGGCCTATTGCACTCTCTTAGACGTAGGGTGTTGTACGCTGACACAGATAGCGTGATATTCACAGCGAGGGAAGGTGAATACATGCCCGCTATTGGGGAGTTCCTCGGAGAGCTAACTGACGAGATCAAGGATGAGTATGGTGATGGTGCATACGCAGACTCGTTTGTGTCAACAGGGCCAAAAACCTATGGGGCACGGGTGAGGGTAGGGGATGATACGAAGTATATCGTGAAGGCTAAGGGTATCACGCTTAACCATGCGAACCGTCGAGTCGTTAACTTTGACTCGTTGAAGAAACTAGTGTGCTTGGAAGATGATGGTGACCAGTAGGGCGGAGCTACGTTTCGGGTAAGATGTGGATTGTGTTGCTCTTGCTGTTAATACATCTTTGGAACACGACAACAAGCATATGTGGACATATACTGCATATTTTAGTGCATAATAATACGTTGGTGTAATATACAAAACTTCTGCAGAATGGAAGAATATTTTACGTTTTAGGAGTAATTTCTTAATTTTTATATTAATTACTGTGTTTTTCACAATGTCAGTACCAGCTCAAGCAACAAGAACTTCTTCAAGTTGCCCTATATTTGGGGCTCCAGCTGATCTAGACAAGAGGTGCCTTCCAACCTATAAGGGCGTCATTAAATATTTTCATCAAATAAGGTTGAATCTGAAGACATCGAAGAAAGAGCCTACAGTTGCAGAAATTTCGGGTGTTCTCTCAAAAACTCTCGAAGATTTGTGGAAAACAGCCTCTATTCCTAGTTTCTCATAACCGTGTCGTTCAAATGATTAAAAATTACCATGAAAAATGTCAAAACCTTCTAAAGTCAATAAAAAGGAAACAAGATAGTGACTCATTCAAAATTAAATTACAAACATCTCAAAATGAGGCAGAAAACAAATTACACCAGTACACATTTGAAAACTTGTCGATCGATGTTTACAAACTAGTTGGTGATTCTATATAATTTGAGTGCGCTGATTTCAAAAATATAGTTAGTTTTTCCCTATCACGTATGGTTTTCTTACTACAGGGTGTGTCATAAATCCCCCATTTATCCCCAAATGTGAACCATCTTATCGAGACCAACATTGGATTGCACATGCTAAACCATAAATTTTGTTGTTATAGACTACAGTAACGCTTACATAATAATGTAGGGTAAATATATATATAACAACCAGTTCCGTTCCCAGCAAAATACTCTCTCCCCTCCCATCAATGGGTGGTTAACATTTGGGGACAGATGAGGTATTACAACACCCCTTGTAGCACGAAATCTTTAGGTGATAGAGTAAAACCTAATTAAAGTAGAATTAAATAGCTCCTAGCTCTTGGACAAGCATATTGCTTGTTTATGAAAGAATAAAAAAATAACTGAAAGAAACAAAATATATTTACCTTCTTTACTTGCAAACATTTCAGGACTTATTCCAAAGACTTAAGACTACGAAGGTAGATCTGACTAATGACGACTAAACCGGTGCTTCTTTGATGTTTTCTTATGCTGTGCGTTAGGCTGATCTCGTTGCAGACACCAGCGGTAATCCGCCATCATATTTGTATGCCATCTCCCTTGATATCTTCTTTCCATGGTTTTGATGTCCTGGTGAAATCGTTCCCCTTGCTCCTCACTGACATCTCCGAGATTTTCGGGAAAACGGTCAAGATGCGAAAATAAGAAGTGAACTTTCAGGCTCATGTTGCAGCCTAAGGCGCAAAACTTTTTAAGCATATTTTCCACCAGTCTTTCATAATTTTGTCTTTTGTAGTTTCCCAAGAAGTTTTCAACAACATCTTTGAAACCAAGCCATGCTTCTTTTTCTTTATTGGTCATTGTGTTCAGGAAATGATCGTCTGTCAATAACTTTCTAATCTGAGGACCTATAAAAACACCTTCCTTTATTTTCTCGTAGCTAATCTTTGGATATTTTGAACAAATGTACTTGAAACACTCACCTTCTCTATTCAATGCTTTGACATACTGCTTCATCAAGCCTAATTTAATGTGCAAGGGTGGTAGGAGGATTTTATTTGGTTCAACTAGATGTTCATGTAAAATGTTCTTTGATCCTGGGGTAAGATTCTCTCTAGGAGGCCAAATTTTCCTCTTCCAGTGCTGGTCACGTGCTCGACTATCCCATTCGCAGATGAAACATGGCATCTTAGTGTTTCCTGATTGCTGCCCAAGTAACATGCAAAGGACTTTGAGATCCCCACACAATATCCATCTGTGATTTTGATACTGAATTTTTTCCAGAAGCAGTTTCATGTTATCATAGGTCTCTTTTAAATGAGTAGAATGGGCCACTGGGATTGATGCATATTTGTTACCGTTTTGCAGTAACACTCCTTTTAGACTGGTTTTAGAGGAATCTATAAACAACCTCCAGTCACTGGTTTGGTATTCGATGCCTAGCTTGCACACTAATCCTGTGATGTCCTTGCAAAATACCAAGGGACCATCTTCTTCGAAAAAAGGCACGAAGTCTTTCTCACGATTTCTGTACCAAGCGAAGTATGTGTCGGATGCCAATAAATTGTTCTCCTGCAATCTAGACCCCAAAAGTTCTTCAGAGTCCTTAGGCAGATTCATATCCCTGACTAAGTCATTTAGTTCGGCTTGGGTTAATAGTTTAGGTGGATCTCGGTCAGCTGTTGGCTGTTCATAAACATCATCATTGTCTGGATTTGGAGCTGAATCAGAATCTGAATTGTATTGATCCAGACTCTCGGGTGGGCGGAGAATAGGAACTTCTGGACCATGGGGTACCGGCCTTATTGCAGATGGAAGACTTGGGTATTGAAGGCTCTCTTTATTCTTTGCATTATAACCTTTAACAGTGCAAGAACAGAAGTAGCAGTCGTCGGTATGGTTTCTAGGCTCGCGCCATACCATAGGGATCCCAAATGGCAAACTTTTCTTTTTACCTTTGTTCCAATTCCTTAGTGCCGCAACACACGTAAGACAAACCTTGTGTGGAGCCCAACTTTTGTCTTGATCTCCTAATTTAATTCCAAAATAAGCATGATAAGCTCTCTTAATGAAGGTCGTTACATTTGTCCTTTGTTTTACAAGAACATACCGACCACAAATATAACAAAATATGTCTGGACTATGGGTACATCCTCTAGAAGCCATTATTAAAATTTTAAAGACGTAATGTTAGAATTATCTATCTGAAAAATATGAAAAAACGAAATTAATTAAAGATAAAAAAGGTAAAAAATTACAAAACGCCCCAAAATTGTTTTGCTAATAACTTTAAAACTGTGGGTGATAGAAAAAAACTGGTAGCATTTTTTAATTCAGCGCAGCGAACTGCTTCAGAATTACAACTCAAAATAAAGAAATCGATTTTCATGCAGACCGGTGTTATTTGATATCAATGCTTTGCAAATGTGAAAATTTTGATAAGTGTTCATATGAAAACCATCTCAAGGTTCCAGCAATTGAACAAGACTTCCTTAAAGATCAGAGAACGACAAGAAAATTGGCAATAGGCTCTCTTGATGTTTCACAAACTCGTAAAGATCTAGCAACTATTGCTAGAAGACAACAGAGAATGAAACAGTATGAACCAAAACCATCTACCAGTAAAGGACAAGTAACTGAAACACTGTCATCAACATCAAGTGAAACAGAAGAAGCGGATTCTGATTATGAACCGACGCAGAGAATCAAATCGATGGAACAATCTCATCATGGAACAATCTCATCATTGGCTATAGCTTGTGACAGAACTGGTGTGTCAGACAGGTCTGCTGCTATAATTGCTTCGGCTGTTCTTGAAGACGTGGGAATTATAAACGAAAAAGATTTAAGTTCAAAAGAGAGATTACGAAGAAGAAACTATGGAGAGTATCTATTTCGATGGAAGAAAGGACAGAACTGCAGTGTAATAAAAAGTTGTCAGTAAAGGTTATCAAAAAAATATAACAGAAGAGCATATCACTTTGCTTCAAGAACCAAACTCGCATTATATTGGGCATGTAACTCCCGCTTCTGGCTCAGCCAGAGTATATCTTCTGCAATTTTGGATTTTTTTCGCTCAAATGAGATTGATACTTCAGAAGTTAAAGCCATTGGATGTGATGGGACAGCAGTTAATACAGGACCAAAAGGAGGAGTGATAAGAAGTATTGAAGAGCACTTTCAGAGAGCACTCCAGTGGCTGATTTGCTTGCTTCACACTAATGACCTTCCCTTGCGGCACTTAGTGACTGACATTGATGGTAAAAACAACAGGTCCTCAGAGTTTTACGGGGCCTATAAGAAAAGAGTTAATTGATTGTGAAAAGAGACCTGTTGTTGAGTTTGAAGCAGTTGAAGCGGAAGAAATTGTAGTTGACAGAGATGATCTGAGCTCAGATCAGAAATATTTGGCAGAAATCAATGATGCTGTGTCAAAAGGTGAATGTACCCCCTCTCTAGCTCAAAGGAAACCAGGCAAAATGGCACACTCCAGATGGGTGACAACTGCTAACCGCATACTTCGTCTCTACGTTTCAACTGAAAAACTTTCAGACAACCTTAAGTGTATCGTGCATTATATTATGAAAGTTTATATTCCAATGTGGTTTCAAATCAAGAGAAATTCTTCAGCAACACAGGGAGCCAAACATCTTTATCAAATGATACAACGCTCGAGGTCGTTGAGTGCCCGCTGTATAGAAATAGTTGATCGTGTTATTCAGAGAAATTCCTATTTTTCTCATCCTGAGAATGTTCTCCTTAGTATGATTCACGATGAAGCAAAACATATCAGAGAATTAGGATGGAGGAGAATCCTTAAAGCAAGAGATTCTGAGTCAGCCGCAGTGAGAGTGTTTAAATTGCCCACGTTGAACTTTCAGTGCAGTGAGTACTACAGCATGATTAACTGGCAAACTTGTGAGCTGTCAGAGCCTCCTCTGACAAAAGTTCTATCACGCTCCGACATCCTGAACTATATCTCATCGGGAGATGTACCTGATTTCATCCCACGCTTTCCTTGCCACACCCAAGGAAAGCAGTATGCTGCAGTATGCGGTTCAGAGGCAAGGGATGGATTTATCAGAGCAATATTAGTATCCAGAAAGAAAATGCCAAGAATGGAAACAAAAAGTGACTACAGTGTGTAACTAGCCTAAGTCCGATAATGGTAGGGTGGTTGGGTCGGGCAGGGAGGAACTCGAAATGCAGCCACTTCCACGTGGTGAGTTCTGGGTTATTTTGTCAATATAGTACACCCAATATTGACGAAATAAGCGAGGAGCTGCATGCATATTACATAATAAGTCATCAAAAATAAACCAAGCATATGCAAAGTAAACTGCATTGGTGGACCTAAATTATTTAATTGCTCAAATATATAAACTTCCTAAATTACTAAAATATGATATAATGAATTATTAATTGCATTACTTAATACATAATTAACGAATAAACTGTGGTGTAGGGCCGAAGTTGACCATAATAGCGTCATTATAAAATACGCTATTTATGTAAATTTTCCCGTATTTTGGAACGTTTGCGGATTGCGGAGGCAGAAGAAATTACACTGCCCAACAAAAAAAAACATTTTGCTGCTGATTTAATTCTAAGACCTGTTTCTGGATAATATTGATGTGCTGATTTCAAAAATCACCTTAGATTTTGTCCATCACATCAGGTTTTCGTGCAATGCAATATGCCTATTTTGGGTGATCCATGAAGGGCGCTTATCAAAATTGATGATTTTTGAGACCTGTTAACAGCTGTTTTGCTGTTAAAATTTTATCTGTGGAATACGCAAATCTGTGCATTAAATCTAAAGGTCATGTACAACATATTAAAATCTTGGTATCTGTGATTTCCCCAGGTGTGAGCGTGACGTCATGATCCAAAAAGTCTGAAAATTATAAAGATCTTGTAAAGGATTTACTTGTAAACTTTCAGCAGTTGGGTTGTAACATGAGCATTAAAGTTCACTATCTCAACAGTCATCTGGATAAATTTCCAGAAAATCTTGGTGATGTTAGTGAAGAGCAAGGTAAAAGGTTCCACCAAGATATCAAAGTGATGGAAGAACGATACCAAGGAAGATGGGATACCCATATGATGGCTGACTATTGCTGGAGCCTGCAAAGAGATTGTCTTGACATCTCTCATTCTAGGAAGTCCTATAAGAGAAAATTTATCAGCACTGAAAAGTAAGAAAACAAGAAAAAGACAATGTTAAGAAAACTGGTCCCGTGCTTGCTTTAACATGGATTCATTTTTTGCTTATTTAAACACTTTTAATCACTTTATGTGTCAATATTACCATTGTATATTAAAGTTCACTCCCTGGACAATTGTTTACTTTTCCATGCTGATTCTGAGTATGTAAAAACTTATTTTTGGAAAAGAAAAAAAATTGGGCATAACCCTGCCAAAATGCGATATCTCCAAAATATCCGTATTTGATTGCTCGAAACCTGACGTGATAGGCAAAAACTAAGGTGATTTTTTAAATCAGCACGCCAAAGTTACCTAAAAACAGGTGTTAGAATTAAATCAGAACAATTGGTGTTGGGCAGTGTTATCGCAGGACAAAAATATTTAAAACTAGTCTAAAATAAACCTTTAGGATGCTTTTCCTCGCTATTACAAGAAGGTCGGATGAAAATTAAAACTATAAGAAAATATTAAAAAATGAGTATTTTGGCGCATTTTTTGGATTTTCAACGCGCGTGCGGAGCAGAAGATATTATTGCAGATCTCTGAGATTTTACGCACTCACTTTTGACGTGGAAGAGCCACTTTTTCGCGCTATTACAAAACGAAAATCGAAAAAAGTGTAAAAACGCTCCGCCCTAGTGACCAGCTACCCCAACTGACTGTGGGGACGCACAATTTTCGGGCGCAGAAACTGGGGTGTGTGAAGGAACTTAGGGTCACGAAGGTATGCCGTAAAACCTATAGGAAACGCTACAAGGTGCCTGATACCTATGATACCGTACCCTTTGGCTACCTTAATCCTTGATTGTATTTATATTTATATATATATATATATAGATATGTTTATTTATCACGTATATTCGCTCCAATTAAGGTTTCATTTTCTCCTTTGCGTGCGTGCGTGTGTGTGTACAGTAAAAAGCTAAGCCCTGCCCACTGTAAGATCGGCAACGTGAGTCCTGCCGCCAACTGAGCATATCTCTATCCCTGCATGCTCAGTTGACCTCTGCATACCCTTGAGCTCAGACGTGTATTCTCCCGCGTAGAAGAAAAATAGTAATGGCTACCTTTAATATTGCGTGTTCAACATTTATGAAGTGGTATTCGGCAAAGTGCCACGATGTGGTGGATACTGAAAAACTCCCTATTCCCCCCTCCTTTGATACTTTTAAGGCTACATTGAGCCGTGCAAGGACCAAGATGTTCAAATACTCTACGGGTATTCTGGCGAGGGGATTGTAGGATGTCGTAGTACAGACGATGTATTGAAGTATGTTATAGACCTAACCTTTATAAAGGCTCACATATACCGCGAAGTAGAGGAAGCAACACGTTCAGAAGATAAGCAACGGTTATGAATAGTGTCTTGTTGATGAGTGGTGTGTGGAGAATCTTAAGTATTTTTACCACTATATTAATATATATCATGACGAGGTTTGTAGTAAGGTTGTGGCTAATGGGCTGTGTGAGTTTTTAACAGACTTTAGAGACGAGTATCGCTTGTTAAACAAAAAGGATAAATATGGGCATGTTTCTCTCAAATAGTGCACCGGATTGTGAAGATGTTTAGTTTGTGGAAATGAACGTCTGGTGAGTGATAAAACATTAAAGCCGGTATTGTTTCATGTAGTGTAAAGTTCTGTTTGTCCAAGACACAAGTGTTCGAACAAGCCTGTACACGCTTTAGCAGTGTGACTCGCTCCTCCCAGCGAGCCGCCCAGCCGTGTACCTCACGAAACACACGAGTTCGAACAAACCCATACACGTTTCACCAGCGTGACTCACTCCGCCCGTCAAGCCGATCCATCCACCTGTGACTCATAGTCATCTCATAGCTTGAACCGTGTGGACGTGCGAATACGATGGAACTTCCTTTGAGAAGCATTCTCAACGCCTCGTACGATGTCTCCGTGACGAAGTCATTGCGCGTGTTCAGGCGTGAAGCCGGCACCATTAACTATGCACTCGAAACGATTTGCAGGCAAGCAAACGCTGGTAAACGTAATGTTATTTATTTAAGTGTTGAGGAGATGAATAGTCTTCGTGATAGTTGAGAAGTTGGGAGAGGACCGTTATAAAATACCTGCAGGTGTAGGTACAAGAAGAGAACAGATTAGTGACGCCCCCTCATATGCCGTTGTTTCCACGTTGTGTATAAATAACGAGCAGCCATGCATTGATATACGACTGATGTGGAAGAATGCTTCTGATAATAACGTTATTGTCCCTACGCGGAACCGTTTCATCCTCGACAGAATGTTTGAAATCGTCGGTTTCCGCAAGCTGAAGCCTATATTAGACGCCCGTGTTACGGATATGATTTATTTTGACACGGTTCTTGAATACGCTTACACCGCTCTGTTCGACGGATTTATCGAATGTAGGAATGAACAAGGCGAGAATGGTCTAGAGCTGGATGCATATTTTAAAGGTTTAGATTCTTCGAAATATCCTGAACTTTGGTACAAAGTACTTGAGCGGTACAGGGCAGAGCATGCCTACACTGTTCACCCTGAAGAGCTGTACCTCTATATAATGAATAGCTGTCGTTACGACTTGGAAAATTATTTCAATTGCCGCTATGCAGAGTGAAGAAGAGTTCACGATTGAAAAGCTCGGGACGGTAAGAAAAAACCTCGATTGGAAAGGCGTGTTTATAAACTTGTATTTAATAATGATGTTGTGGTTAACGATGACCTCTTTGTGCGAGCTTTTGATTGTATTCTAGCCGTGTTTAAAGATAACTTGCCAACCGAATGTAAAATGGGCACAAAAATAGTACTGAACGATATGAAAGACATTTATGTGGAGTATAGGCATCCGTATCAGTTAAACGGTGAAGTGTTGTTTGGGCGGTTTTACCGCGTAGTACAAAGTAATATCGATGTGAATGTAGACTCAATTACGTGTGAGTTTAGCATTTTGCACCGTAGAACATAAAGGATGTATATTTAATTACTTAATTGTGTATATATATTATTTTTAATTATTTAATATACCCCGCAGAATATATATATATATATATATATATATATATATATATATATATATATATATTTCCTGTAATAATATGCATTTGATTATACGTTTCGTATGTTATTATTTTCACTATATTTAATTATTTAATATAACTATCTCTCTCTCTCTCTCTCTCTCTCTCTCTCTCTCTATATATATATATATATATATATATATATATATATATATATATATATATACCATATGTCCCACAAAAAAGTACACCCAACTTTAGATTGTACTAACTCCTCCATCACTCTTTTGATAAGATCTGGATTGTCTTTTAACAAGTTGATTTCAGCTGTGATGCGAGTCCTCAAATCATCTAAATTGATAGGTTGTGATGCAAATACTATTTTTCAAATGACCCCATAAAAAGTAATCACACGGGTCAAGTCAGGGCTGAATGCTGAATGTTCTCGTCTGTTCTTGCCGTCTTCGGATGGCCTGAACGTCCTTTGTTCAAATTGAGGACCGTTCCTTCTTCTTTGTATTTCCGAACATTCTTCAAAATTGTATGTTTAGTTGAAGAAGCTCTATCGGGAAATTGCAGTTCGAAGGTATTCTGAACTTGTTTTAAGCTTTTAGTTTGCAGATAAGTTGTGACCATGAGAACGCGCTGCCTTCGTGTAAACTGCTTGATAAGGGTTTCAAAGTTATTTATAAATTTAGTAATTCAGATTCTTCATTTATATGTATGACTCGTATCTTAGATACAAAAGTTCGAATTATTTAAAAAAAATATTTCAATATCCTTCGACGTAAAAAGTAGCACATTGGTTAAAGCAAGAGGAGCTATCTGGCTGGGAGAAATGATCATTCGGCGCAACCCATTTTGCTGTACCCTTCAGTTAAAAGCAGATGCTTAAACACTAAATCGTTTAAACATGAATAAATTTTGAACGTTAACAAAGAATAATTTGCTGTATTAAATCAAACAAACAGATCCAAAATATCTCAATTTTTGGAGGAGTTAGTACAATCTAAAGTTGGGTGTACTTTTTTGTGGGACATATGGTATATATATATATATATATATATATATATATATATATATATATATAACCTTTGGTTAACCTTTCGTTAGCTTCGGCCCGAATTGTTCATTCTGACGAAGGTCAAGCTTTTCACTCCACCTTAGACCTACAGTTTAACGTGGAATCCGAACCACGCCCCATCAGCAGCCCAGCGCCTTAACCACTAGGCCACCTAGGGAACCATTTATCTACCAACCACTTTCTTTATTGTGTGGAAGGATGAACAGCTGGGTTTTGCTGCGCGCCGGCTGCCGTCGGGTCTCGAACCCGGGGCCGATGGATTCGTAGTCAGTGACGCTAACCACTACCCACGAGGCGCATATATATATATATATATTTCCTCTACTAATATATTGATAATACTACGTTTTGTATATTTTTTATTATATATTTCCCGTTCCTGTTTCTTATGCTATTATTATTTTTTGATTATATATATTCCATTGTATATTTATTATATATTCATCGTCCGTATGCTATTATTATTTTTGATCATATATATTCCATTGTATATTTATTTTCTATATATTTCCATTAATTCGCCTAAATAAACAGAATGATGTAATGGTGTTTTATTTAATTCTTTTTGGTTGTACACGGTATTTAATTATATCAATTTGATGGCTTCTAAAGCGGATATGTCAACCAGAATATATGCATTAATTATATAAATAGCGCTATCTGGTAACTCAAACTGTACACCTGAACGAACCATTTACGTTTTCTAAGTCAATTGGCGGATTGAGACAGAATATATGCTTTAATTAAATAAATAGTGCAATCTGGCAAATCAGCCAGATATGCCAACTGGCGGGTTAAGTCAGAATATAGGCTTTAATTAAATAAATAGTGCAAACTGGCAACTCAGCCTTCTAAGCCAACTGACGGATTAAGCCAGAATATATGCTTTAATTAAATAAATAGCGCAATCTGGCAACTCAGCCAGATAAGCCAACTGGCTGATTATGAACATATTAAGACAACGGACGCTCGGCTGGTTAATATGCGTTTGGCTCCTGCCAGGCGAGCACCTCTCTTCCCTTCTCTCTTTCTCCTCTCTCTTTCTCTTGGGGGATAACTCCGCCTCCAAGTTGCATAACCCCTTGTTGCATAACAACTTGTAACATTCCCCCTTGTTACATAAAAACATGTAATATATATATATATATATATATTAAAGATCCCAAGAAAACAGTTAAAATATATTTAAAACTATGCCTCCCTTATGAAAAAATGCCAGAGTTTCCCAAATAAAAAAGATTAGACATGTCTAAAGTGCATCAAGGTTACGCGGCACAAATAATTGTTCGTAATCTGTGTTGTTTCTATGCATAATAAAATACAAGACGTATAAGAGAAGTTGGATTATTTTGTTAGGCTTCATATTCATATTTGCATTGAAATTACTGTATATTTTTGTTTAACATATAAAATAAAGGGTTTCTTTCAAAATTCCAAGGCAGATGCCCAATAAACAAAGCACTTAATGCGCGATAACACACTTGCTTTTGATCATAGTTCCCAATCATAGCTAATCTAAAACAAATGACAATGAAATATTCAATTACACTTTCAGAAAATATCGGGAATAAAAAAATCAAAATATCCTGCGTATAACGTATTGTTAGAAATGGCAAACGTTTTTATAGACATATTAAAGCTGGAAAATAACCTAAGATTCAAAATCAACGCGTTTGAAAATCGTAATAAATAAAAAATCACAGTCTAAAACCTAGAAATGGCTGACCTATACCAGAAATTCACGATGAGAGACGGGCAAATACGAACGAATGAAGCAAACAAACAAATAATAAGTATCAAGTAAGAGAAACCGAATATTATTAAGGTCACCTTAAAAAACAGTACCAGGATTTTGGTTTATGTTGAAGGCTAGGTTTTTTTATCTTAGTTTATCTTAGTTGAAAAATTAAAAACAAAAAAAAAGCTCAAAAAAGTTTTTGGCTCCGTACTTTTTCAATATATTTATGCAGATTTTATTGACTGACTACATAAAAATTATATATTTCTATGTATGTTTTATGTATCAATAAAATTTTCAAAAATTTTAAAATAAATGGTCTTTTTTCCCAAGGTATTTTACATAATTCATGAGTTAAATGAGTCACAAAATAATATATACACTTTTTTCATCATATACGTAAAAGGCACATTTTTATATAGAGTTTTTACACAAACTGTCAATTTATGGACTTTTCATTGACTTTTAATGTAACTCTCTAAAAATAAGTACATTTTATTGAATTTCATTTTTACTAGGATGCTGTGGGCGGGTGAGGAGAGCGCACCGCATAGAGGAGGTAGACGAGAAGGGCGCATAATTGAGGTGGGCGACGGGGGCGCATGTGCCATGGCACTATGGCCAGTCTGACACTGCTCCACCCTAATATATATATATATATATATATATATATATATATATATACAGGGTGATCAAAAAGTCGATGTGCACCTATATTACTCTGAGACAAAAGTGCATACATACAAGAAGTTAGATATTTTAATAAAAAATTATATGATATCGTGCAATATTACAATAACAAAAATTGCGCAATATCGTATAATTTTTTATTAAAATATCTAACTTCTTGTATGTACGTATTTTTGTCTCTCAGAGTAATATAGGTGCACATCGACTTTTGATCACCCTGTAAATATATATATATATATATATATATATATATATATATATATATATATATATATATATACAGGGTGGCGCAAAAGTCGCGCATCATGGAAATTTTCAGTGTTAACTATAATATTTTTTCTTTTTTTCTTTAAGGTTAGGAATGGCTGCGAAATTAACAATAGACGAGAGGGTAAGTTTGGTTTTAGTGTATGGAATATATATATATATATATACAGTGGCGGATTATCAATGAGGCAATTGAGGCTGAAGCCTCAGGCCCCCATGCTTCAGGGGGCCCCTCAATCAACTGAGTTTTGATGATAGAATTCGAGATTTCGCAAACTTCTTTGATTAAATATGACAGAGTACACAAACTGACAAATTCCGTTTTATTTTATGTTTTATAGGACCTAAAGTAAAGTTTGTTTAATACTGTTCTTTTTTAGCAAACGGCAAAATACACTGTGCTAAGGTTTTTTTAAGTTTGTTTCTCAATTAGCCAAATCATCGTACATATAATTCGTGTAAATGTACTACGTACTGTACATGTACATGTATTAATAAAAATCTATAGAAAAGGACCCCC
Source organism: Bathynomus jamesi (assembly GCA_023014485.1). Classification (NCBI taxonomy): domain Eukaryota; kingdom Metazoa; phylum Arthropoda; class Malacostraca; order Isopoda; family Cirolanidae; genus Bathynomus; species Bathynomus jamesi. Next base: position 566,342 of record JAJOZX010001114.1, read on the forward strand.
AAAATAAAATTAGCCTCAGGCCCGAAGTACAGTTAATCCACCCCTGTGGATAAAGAAGCCAAATGAAAAAATGTGAATGAAGAGCAGCAGAGCGGAACAGGCAAAGGGGCGAAAGAAAAAGAGAGAGAGAGAAAGAGAGAGAGAGAGAGAGAGAGAGAGAGAGAGAGAGAGAGAGAGAGAAATGGCAACAGATGAAGCACCAACACACGAACATAGCAAAAATTGGACTGAAATAGAAACAAAAGAAATACCACATGCGGACAGACTAGATAAAGATTCTTCTTCTTCCGCAGCTTATTATCCCATCTTTACATGGGGTCGCTGTTTTTGGTTCGTCTTCTCCACTCTCCTCTGTCGTATACCACGTCCTCCTCCAAGTCCTTCTCCCTGATGTCCGCCACCACACAGTCCCTCCATCTCGTCTTCGGTCTTCCTCTTCTTCTCCGTCCCGGCAACTCCATCTCCAGCACTCTGCGCCCCACATACTCCTCCTCTCTTCTCCTGACGTGTCCATACCACCTCAGCCTGGCCTCCTCCTGCACCTTCTTAGATGCTTCCGCCACCTTCACTCACTGTTCCTCTTATATGCTCATTTCTGACCCTATCCCTCCTCGTCACTCCACACATCCATCTCAACATCTTCATTTCAGCCACATCGATTTTTCTTTCATTGCTCTTCTTCATTGGCACAGTCTCCATTCCATACAACATTGCCGGCCTCACCACTGTTTTGAATACCTTTCCCTTCAGTTTCACTGGGACCCTCTTATCACAGAGCACCCCTGATACGTCTCTCCAGTTCTTCCACCCTGACTGTATTCTACAGTTTATCTCTCTCTCTGCTCCCCCCTCTGCATCCACTGTTGACCCCAAGTATTTAAAATACTCCACCGTCTTAACACGCTCTCCACTCAATGTCACTTCCCCTCCTCGGTCCTGCTGCACATCACATCTCATATATTCGGTCTTCTTTCGGCTAATTCTCATCCCCCTACTTTCCAACGCCTCTCTCCAATTTTCCAACTGCTGCTCCACCTCCTCTTTCGTCTCCCCACTCAACACAACATCGTCTGCATACATCATGCACCACGGCGCCTCCCCTCTAATCCTGTCCGTCAACACATCGAATACCACATTGAAAAGGAAGGGACTCAAAGCTGATCCTTGGTGCAGACCAACTTCCACCCCAAAGCTCTCTGACACACCCACGCTACTCCTCACCTTAGTTGTTACTCCCCTGTACATCCCCTTGATCAGTTTAACATACTTCTCCGGTACCATCTTTTCCCTTAAGCATCTCCAAACTTCCTGCCGTGGTATCCTATCATATGCCTTCTCCAAGTCAATAAAAACCATGTGCAACGCCTTCTGCCCCTCTCTGTACCTCTCTGCCAACTGTTTCAATGCAAAAACTGCATCTGTCGTTCTCCTTCCCGGCATAAATCCAAACTGTTCCACTGACACTTCCGCTTCGTCTCTCAACCTACTCTCCACTAGATAAAGATCACTAACCCAAATAGCGAAGAATTAAAGGAAAACTCCAAACAATATACAGAGAAACATCAAATAAGGAAATGGAACCAAGCTCCGCCACCGTAACCCCGAGACCTAAATTATACAAATGATAATGTAATAACATGTTAAGTTATGCACTTTTTTAGTAAAAAATACATTTTTCTAGTATACATTTTTCTAGGTTAGGTTAGGTCAGGTTAGGTTAGGTTTCTCAAAAAAACCGATTGCAGAAACAAAATCAGGGTCATCGACTGCCCTTGTTTGCAATTTTGTAGGAAAATTGAGAGCAGTCCATGAAACATACTAGTCCCCAAATTTCTTTGTTATAAATATGGTTAATTATGATTATGATTATGATTACATATATATATATATATATATATATATGCGCCTCGGCCCCGGGATCGAAACCCGGTGACAGCAGGTTGCGCGCAGCAAAAACCCAGCTGTTCATCCTTCCACACAATAACGAAAGTGGTTGGTAGATAAATGGGTACCCTGGGTAGCCTAGTGGTGAAGACGCTGGGCTGCTGGTGTGGCGTGGTTCGGATTCCACGTTAAACTGTAGGTCTAAGGTGGAGTGATAAGCTTGAACTTCGTCAGAATGAACAATTCGGGCGGAAGCAAACCAAAGGTTACCAAAGGTTACCAAAGGTTACCATATACACGTAAGATAACACAAGGTTTTTAGTTATGTACTCGTAAAGGGTAATTTTTTAGGCCACACAGACGAACTTGTAGTCGACATGAAAATTGAATTCTGTTACCAATATACATTAAATCTTGATCAATGTAATACCATAATTATGAAAACTTCGGTTTTTGGAATTAATAGTAATTGAAGATATAGAGATGGATAGAGTTTATAAGCGCACCCAGTCTTGCTGTAAGTTATGCTTTAATATTGGTCACCGTAAATTCGGTGATAACCGCAAATCCTACTATCTAACTAAATATTATACAAAATATGAAAACTACAAGTACGGTAGAGAGTGCTACTATCATCATCTTCCAATACACGCTAAGGACTCTAGGAATAATGCAAAGAAACTGAGGAATACAAACTAAGAAAATAACTTTTTTCGACATCGCCGAAAACAATACAGCTACTATTCTTCATACAACACCTGCAATAGACGCAGTTGAAAACCTCGGAACCGAACCGTTTTCAGGCGAGAAACTACCACAACACGCAAATGGAAACAGATCTTTCCCGGTGAACCACAGTGATACGAAACTCGCAAAACTGAAGGATAACGAATTTGCAATACATAAAGAGCAATGTAAATAGAGAAGGGCTAAAACCGAACCACTCATTAAACAAAGTTTTATACCTGAAAGGGTTAACTATGGCTGAAACCAAGGCTGACTTCGCACACCTCACAAAAACACATTTTAAAGACTGCCGAGAAAGCTGTAAAAACTGTGAGTAGATAGATAAAAAGAAATACAGGTCGATGACTATAACATACTAGGAACCGACAAAAAATAAAGAAAAAGAGGTGGCTGTGCTATATACATACATGGGAACCACATGGCAGAAATAACTAAGTAAATTAAACAGCTACATGAAACCTTTACCATTAGAAATTGAAAAATTAAAAGTAATGCTAATAGTCGTATGTAGGTCCCAGAACACTCCAGTTGCAAAATTCACCGATACATTACTAACTCTCCAACCCCCAATATGATACTTTGCAGAGATTTTAATTTCCAATTTGTAAAATACAAAAGGCAGGGAAGAAATATATTTATAAACCAGGACAAAGGGGACACGAGAGAAGACCAAATACGAGTAAAAATACTGATAGCTCTAAAAAATAAATTTATGTTAACACAAGCAGTAACAGATAACACCTGAAAAAATAATTGTCTGGATCTAGTATTTATAAACAACACCTTAATTGACAACATAAAAATAATATTATATTAGACCCCCAATATTATCGAGGTATCAACCAATATGATGACAACCGTAAAAGAAAATATTCATATCAAAGTAAGAAGCAAATATGAGATTTTTAACCTAAACTCTGAGACTATAAATTGGGAAGAAATCAGATTTAATATAGCCCAAATAGACTGGAAGACAGTCTTTAAGGATAAAATAACCGAAGGAATGCTAATAACCTTATAATAAAAGAGGCTGGAAATTTTAGGGAAAAATGTTCCAAAAAAATAGCCAAAAGAAAAGAGGAATTAATTCGAGAGACAAAAGCGAACAATACTCCGCAAAAGAACTCGACAACATGAAATTTCATACCGAAAATTTTTATTTCTGAAGATATGGAAAAAATAAGGAATTAAAACCGACAGAATTTTGGATAGATATCATATTCAAAGAAACACAAAAACAAAAGCTTTACGAGTTATAATGACCGATGTTGCGAAATTTGAGACACAAATTAAGATAGCGACAAACAAGGCAAAATGAATTTTGTCCCTTTAAAACAGCGGTTCTCAAACTTTTTCTTCTTCTGTACCCTTTGAATTCTTTCACGGGATTTTCTGGGTTTTCGAGAGAGTTGGACGATTTTTACTTTCTTTACGACCGTGTGACTTGTGGCCGTTTGTTAATCGTATATAAAATTAAAAGTTATATTTTCAGGACCCCTTCGCGTATCCCCTAAGATTCCCTCGCGTACCCCTGGAGGTATGCCGTACCCCAGTTTCAGAACCACTGCTTTAAAAGAAGTGACAAAAACGTAATGATTCTCTTACTGAAGACACTGATCATACCAAAACCGGAATATTGCTTAACTCTTATCCTTATATAAAAACAAAGAAATTAACAGTCTAGAACATGGGTCGGGGAACTTTTTTGGGTATTACCCAAAAATCTATTTGAGTAAAATGAAATTACCCCAGACTTCAAAGTAAACAAAAACAAGCCAATTGCTCTTAAAATTGTTGCATATGGTATACAAAAAATTCAAATTCAAAAAATGTTTATTGGATCCATTATTATGGAGAAATAAAAAAAAGCTACACACGCTGGCATAAAAATAGCACACAAACAAAATTAGTAAAAAGGATTGAAGAACTGAAGAATTTCATTCAAAACATCTCCACTTCAGGTTTTGGAAAACTGATGCTGTTTCATTTTTGATACAACAACATCAAAATCAGGACGTAAATTCGTAATATTCTAAAATTTAGAATAACGCCACATTTATGTAACAAAATAAAATAAAAATATACGAAAAAAATATCAGCACAAAGTGTCAAGCACTAAAAGCACCTCTTCGTTTCATGATACCATACACACGACTGAGGCTCTGAGGGAAGTGTCTCTCATACCGCACGCATTACCCCCAAAATTTTTAAATTTACCCCATTTGGGGTAATTTACCCCTGTTCCCCGACCACTGATCTAGAAGGATTTCAAAGCAATTTCACGGCCAAGATCAATGGCTACAAACGGCTAAATTACTGGGAAAGACGGCGTGCATTAAATCTATATATTCTCTGGAAACAAGACAAAAGAGGTACATCATAATATACGCATGGAAAATAGAGAAAATAGTACCTAACCTCAAACTAAACCCAATTACATTCAAATAACATTGGAAAATAGGAAAGGTAGAATGTGCACTGTTCCCAAACTAAAACCCAGACAAGAAACATCTTCATCTTTGAGCTTTGTTGTCAGAGGTCCAAGACTGTTAACTAGTTACCAAAGGCCATCAGGAGAACAACTCATGTCCATGTGGACGAATTTAAAAGAAAACAAGACACCTGGCTTAAGACAGTTCGTGATGAGCCCAGGAAGCAAGTCTCTAGAACAGTAAGCCAGGAATTGAGGTAAGGTCACCAGCCTGCCTGACCTAAGCGTGGAAATACTGCAAGTATGCAAGGTGTGCGTGTGTGTGTATATATATATAATATATATACCGGTATATATGTGTGTGTGTGTGTGTGTATATATATATATATATATATATAGAGAGAGAGAGAGAGAGAGAGCTTTTTTGTGTGCCGGAACGCACCAGAACAGCGTTCCGGAACCTTTTTTAAGATGTATTCAGTTTATTAAGAAATTAGTAAAGATAGTATAACTTATAGTATTTTTATTAATTTCGCCATTCTATAATATATGCGTTCCGGTACCTTTTTTCTTCAAAAAAAAGCCCTGTGTGTGTGTGTGTGTATATATATATATATATATATATGTGTGTGTATATATATATATATGAAAATTATTTCACGAAAGTAACACGTGAAAAATATTTATGATGAATAAAACCACGAAGGAAAGGAAACAGAATGGTGCTCAAGCGCTTTCGTCTAATGACATCCTCAGGAACACTGAAGTACATAAAGAGTTACAGCCTATATATAGATTACAGAAATATATATATATATATATATATATATATATATATATATATATATATATAGATATATATATATATAATACGGAGAAATAAAAATAAAAATTAAACATTAAAGGATTGTGGGAGGAGCATACAAATTTGTAAAGGAAAAACTACCGATGTTTTAGCACTTTGCTCGAATCCAACACAAGATCGAATGAATTGTTTCCAACCAAAGTTATAGTTAATTAAAAAAAATAATAATAAATTGAAAAATAAAAATAAAAATAAAACTTAAGAGGAACATACAAATTTATACTGGAAATCTGCCCAGGTTTTAGTTCTTCCCAAATCCCTCCTTCCGATTCGCCTCAGACAAATTGACGACCATCCGTTCAACAACTTCAGCAGATTAATTTTAAAGAAACATATTGAAGTCACCAGACAAAATGAGTGGTCCGCCTTCAAAAATTTAAGCATTGCCAAACGTAATTTTGTGACCGTTATTTCCCAACCGTGAATCCAACCTTTGTTTGATGAAATTTACAACGAGTTGCGTCGGAGAACTTCTTCACTTCATAACATTTTGGATCGCAAAATTAAAAGTCTCATTCGAAATAGTCAGTGGAGTAAAAAAGCAAGCTCAAAGTGTGTTTTGAACCTTTCTTCGAAAAACATTAGTGACGATGCAAAAAGTGCCCTTGGATATGGTATGTCCTTTTTTATTGTTAAAAAACCTTCGGCTTTACAAATTTGTTACAGTCTCACTTGTTTTGAAAAGCAGTGTAATCTCCCTCAGTCTTTGTTTAACATAGTTAAAGGCTTTGTTTATAGTGCGGCGAATAGTAGTTACGAAGATAACTTTCCTAAACGTTTTCGCAATAGCCTCTCACAATTAAAAAAAGATGGGGAGCTCCATATTACTAAAGCAGACAAGGCTAACACCATAGTTATTATGGACAAAGTGGACTACATCAGAAAGATGAACGAACTTCTCCAGGACAGCGCCACATACAGCAAACTTAGGAAGAACTCGCAGGATGACGTCATCAAATCATTTAATTGTGGCTTGAAACGCATTCTCAAAGATCATAAGGACTTAATTCCGCTTTTCATGTCCACTTCACCTTCTCTGCCCTACCTTTACGGTCTTATTAAAACCAACAAACCTGGCAACCCTATGCGTCCTATTATTAGCTCGGTGGGCTCTATTACTTATAAACTCTCCAAATGGCTTGTCAAAGTCTTGTCCCCCATTTTTGGAACTATCTCTGATTCACATGTAAAAAATTCCATGGATCTTACTGAAAAATTGAATAATGCACGTACTGAAACCAACGATAGATTGATCAGTTTTGACTTTTGTTCATTGTTTACAAAAGTGCCGATTAACGATATGCTTGACTTTCTCTCCCGAGTATTACATAAGTATGACCTGCCACTACCTGCACACATTGTTTTGGAACTTATTAAGCTTTGCATCAAAGACTGTAAATTCACTTTCAATAACGAGTATTATCAACAAGTTTTTGGGATGGCCGTGGGCAACCCCTTGTCGCCCCTCCTCTCCAATATTTATATGGAGTTTTTCGAAATTACTTACATTCCGAGAATCCTGGGGGTTGGCATCCCTTGGTTGCGGTACGTCGACGATATTTTGTGTATCTGGCCCATGAATCGTGATCTGGATGACTTCCTCCTTCAGTTAAATGATCAAGTCCCCTCCATTAAGTTTACTTTAGAAGTGGAACAAGACAACTCAATCCCGTTTTTGGATGTGCGTGTACATAGGGAAAGTCCAGGTTTTAAGTTTAGTATCTATCGGAAAAAACAAACAATTTGTCCTACGTACACTTTTACTCGGGACATGACACCCCCACTAAGAAAGCCATTTTTTCTTCAATGTTTCTCCGCGCCCTTAGGATCGCCAGTCCGGAATACATCGATGCCGAATTGGAAAAAAATCAACGGTATTAGAAGTGATCTGTGTTATCCATCTGCGTTTATGGAATCTTGTCTCAACAAGGCAAAACGAACTTTCTATCGTGTGAATAATAACACTCGTACTTTGTCAAAGAATATTTTAGTACTTCCATTTTTCCCGGGCTTTTTAGGCATTGCTAATATACTTAAACTTTTGGATATTAATGCAGTATTTTCATATAACAATATCGTGAAAAATATCATAGTAAAAAATAGCCCTACCAATAATTCAGGCATTATCTATAAAATTGGTTGTAAACAATGTGATTCCTTTTACATAGGTCAGACGGGAAAGGATTTGCACACACGTATAAAACAGCATCAATATTCCGTTAGAACAGGACAGTCGTCCAGTGCCCTTTTTGTCCATTTGTCAGAGTTATCCCACTGTATTGATTGGAATAATGCTTCAGTTTTGTTTCACTCTAGCAACATTGTTAATAGAAATATTCTTGAGCCTGCCATTATCCAACTTACAAATAACTTCAACATAAGCAAAGGTCTTTTTCAACTCGATCCTGTCGTTTTGAATTCCTTCAGAACGGATTTAGATAAGAAGGGTAGAACGCTAAACCTTTGGTAAACTTGTATGCTACTTTAATAACTTTTATTTTTCAATTTATTTTTATATACATCGAACTTAGACAAGAAGGGTAGAGTGCTAAAACCTGAACAGATTTCCAGTATAAATTGTATGCTCCTCTTAAGTTTTATTTTTATTTTTATTTTTCAATTTATCATTTTTTTTTTTTAATTAACTATAACATTGGTTGGAAACAATTCATTTGATCTTGTGTTGGATTCGAGCAAAGTGCTAAAACATCGGTAGTTTTTTCCTTACAAATTTGTATGCTCCTCCCACAATCATTTAATGTTTAATTTTTATTTTTATTTCTCCGTTTATTGTACATATATATATAATTTTTCTGTAATCTATATATAGGCTGTAACTCTTTATGTACTTCAGTGCTCCTGAGGATGTCATTAGACGAAAGCGCTTGAGCACCATTCTGTGTTTCCTTTCCTTCGTGGTTTTATTCATATATATATATATATATATATAGATGAACAAAAATTTGGCCTGTATAAACAAAATTTTGAAAGAAAACTCGACCACTCACTGATCAAAATTGAGAAACATTTGCCTTGACGAATCCGAATCCACGACACAAATCTATCGACGCTGCGCAACCAATCAAAAATTAACGCAAAATGAGCCATAAATTAATATTTTGGTTAAATTTTATTTCACGGCGAATTATTTTTTCAATAATAAAATTGCAAATGTTTCAGTCTTTTATTATTATTTATTTTCACGTGTTAATTGAACGTTAAAAGACCGCTTACTTTGTGAATTAACCTGGTGTCAGACGTCAGAGGAGATGAAGTGACGTGAATAGACTCCATTTACAACATCGTTCTCGCTTCCACGCAACAATGATACAAGTTGTATTCTTAACGAGACTCGAAAACTATAAATGTGAATCACCTTCGATTTATGACCCTCAAATAATACTTGAATGCGACAATAACAGTATTACTGAAGGGCGCAAAAACCGTGTACTCTTAAATTTTACTTTTTTCTTAACAATATATTCTCAACTGAATTATATATATATATATATATATATATACCTTCGGTTTGCTTCCGCCTGAATTGTTCATTCTGACGAAGGTCAAGCTTTTCACTCCACCTTAGACCTACAGTTTAACGTGGAATCCGAACCACGCCCCACCAACAGCCCAGGGTCTTAACCACTAGGCCACCCTGGGTACCCATTTATCTACCAACCCCTTTCTTTATTGTCTGGAAGGATGAACAGCTGGGTTTTGCTGCGCGCCGCCTGCCGTCACCGGGTCTCGATCCTGGGGCCTATGGATTCGGAGTCAGCGACGCTAACCACTACACAACCGAGGCGCTCTCTCTCTCTCTCTCTCTCTCTCTCTATATATATATATATATATATATATATATATGTATGAGTGAGTGTGTGTGTGTGTGTGTGTGTACGGGATGATGATGATGATGATGTCTGTCTGTTCGTTTATACACTCCTAGACAGCTAGGGTAATCTGCACCAAATTTGGTACTGTATACACGTTAAGAGAAAACCTGGAAAAGTTTTAGTAACACGACTGTAAAGAGGCTCCTAAACAGCTAGGGTACGCCGAGACGGCTTGGGCTAGGACATCAGATTTAATATGCACCTTAAGGGCAGAACAACGGAATATATATATATATATATATATATATATATATATTGTTGGCGGCTGAAGCGTCTCCAAGCAATACAAATTATATGGTGTTAATAATGATAAATAATTAAGTGAACCAAAGGTTCTTAGCGGATCTGGTCTGTATCTCCAGACTACACTACACTACACTTCATTCAAAAATCGCAGAATGTGCCTTCACCTTGCAATCTAATTAATTCGATCTTTTGAAATGCTTCACGTATCAAGAGGACCCGCCCCAGCGGAAGCAACGAGCGTAAACAACACTTATACTACCGTAGTTATATTCAATACAAAATATATACACTAAAAAATATACAAGTTTGTACAATCTGGAACACACTAATGCACCATATACTGTATAAAGCCTAGCCTATCCCTACTAAAGGTTATTACTCGGCCTTCGGAGAGGATCCAACAATTAAACTCAAGCCTGGTCCGAACCCTTCGTCCTATCAAGTGTGTCGGTCCCCAGATCCGAAGCTTGTAATTTATGAACATTTTATAATATGATATATCTTTAGAATTTAGTTACAATTTACATACAAAATATATACTTATGGAAATTTATGATACATAAAACTTAAGACTATATTACAGTCATTAATGCATTATACAGGGTGTACATAAAGTCAGGATCTATTTTTGTGAAATAATTATTTTTTTCTATTTTTCTTTTCAGAAGCCCTTAGAATGAATACAGAAGAGCGTGTGGCAATAGTAATTTGGCGAATCGAGGGAAAGAAATACAATGACATCAGAGAGAAGTTTAGAAGGAGATTTCCTAAGCCGGGGCCAATAGACAAGACAATACGAAAATTGGTGAACAAATTTAAACGAACGGGATCTGTAAATGATGAAGCAAAATCAGGACGACCGTGTATGTCAGATCTTACCGTGAATGCAGTACGCGGAATTATCACTGAGGAGCCACGTACGTCCGTTCGTGCTGCATCACACTGACTCGGCCTCCCGACGTCATCTGTGCACAAAATTCTGAAAGTTAATTTGCAGAAGAAAAGCTATCATTTGTAGGTTTTACATGATTTACATGAGGAAGATTTCCCTCGACGAAGTGCTGTGTGTGCTGATCTCGTAGAACAAATCTGGAGTGATAATTTAATGGTCAACATTCTCTTTAGTGATGAAGCCACTTTCCATACGTGTGGAAAAGTAAATCGCCATAACTGTCGAATTTGGGCAGATGAAAGACCGAATGATTTCGTCCAAAATTGGGAAAGAGACTCACCTAAAGTTAATGTCTGGATGGGTTTAACAAAATCTAAGGTTTATGGTCCTTTTTTCTTTGCTGAAGCTACAGTTACGGGGCTTATTTATCTGGACATGTTACAGCAATTCCTTGAACCTCAGCTGATTGGGGATAGGATTGTTAGTACCGTCGTCTATCAACATGATGGTGCTCCTTGTCACTATGCCAAAATTGTTCAGGATTATCTAAATGGACGTTTTCCAAATCGCTGGATCGGACGCGGAAGCAACAGACCTTGGCCAGCGAGATCACCAGATTTAACCCCTTTAGATTTCTTTGCATGGGGCTATATCAAATCGCACGTCTATCAAACGAAGATTACGAGTCTTGAAAACTTACGTACACGTATACGAACTGCTGCAGATAACATAACCCCGCAAATGCTCCAGAATGTGTTTAGAAATGCTGCGGAACGATTTGAGCTGTGCAGGGATACTGATGGGCGTCACGTCGAATCCTACTCTTAATTATTTAATAAATGTTACCACTTTATCATTTTATGATTGAATTCCATATAATTTCCAAGTGCTTCACAAAAATAGATCCTGACTTTATGTACACCCTGTATGGTAATTCTTACCCGTATTACCGGGCTTCAAACTGTAAATTACTCCAATCAGGTGTCGACACTCACGTTCAAAGCCTATACATATATAAACACCAGTAAATATTTATACATTAATCATGTCGGTTATTTTTAACATTTATAATTATTAATATTAATATAAGTGTACGAAAATTACCTTAAAATCAACGTCTGTAGTCCAACGTTAGTCCAGATAATGAAAATGTCAAGATGTCCACTGAAACTTTCACTGTGTGTGTGTATATATATATATATATATATATATATATATATATATATATATATATACGTACAGGGTGGGCCGTAAGTTTCCATACATAGGAAAATTTAAACGTTTGTTTTTATGTTTCAGATACCCTAAGAATATGCGTTTGTAAGATCTTGTTTACTGATGAAGCAAATTTTTACGTCAATGGAGAGGTTAATCGGCAAAACATACGTTATTGGAGTAATGCTAACCCTAACTGGCTGAGTCCGACGAAGATGCAAGGTGCCGGTAAAGTGATGGTGTGGGCCGGGATATGGGGTGACAGAATTATTGGACCAATTTTTGTCAGTGGAAATCTTAATGCCGAAAGGTATCTTAACATGTTGCAAGAAGAGATTTTCCCATCCCTGCTAAACGAGGAAGGTAACTTCCCAGTTTACTTCCAGCAAGATGGAGCTCCACCTCATTATGGTCTTCACGTGCGTCGGTATTTGGATCAGCAGCAGTTTCCGGATGCTTGGATTGGTCGGCGTGGTCCTGTGGAGTGGCCTCCCAGATCCCCAGATCTTACCCCCCTTGATTTCTATCTTTGGGGGCACTTGAAGGCCATGGTGTATCAGGAAAAGATACGAGACATAAATCATCTAAAGGAACGTATCACCAACGCCATTACAAGCATAACGTCAACTGCGCTAATGCGTGTTCATCAACAGTGGGGAACACGTATTGAAATGTGTTTTCAAAACAATGGCAACCATGTAGAGCATATTATATAAATAAAAATGGTTGTCCATAAAAAAATGTTTATTTTTCCTATGTATGGAAACTTACGGCCCACCCTGTATATATATATATTATTATTATTTTTAACAGAGCTGGGCACTTGCGGTTTTTTTTGCGTTTTTTTGCGGTACTGCGGTACTGCGGTACTACTACCGCACTATCAAACCGGTACCGCATAACGCAGTACCGCAAAGGATCGCTGAAAGTACAGCAGTACCGCTACCGCATTCAAATTTCCCGCGGTACCGACCAACACGGTAGTACCGCAGTACCGCAGTACCGCAAAAAAACCGCAAGTGCCCAGCTCTGTAAATAAAATTAAATAATAATAATATAATAATATATATATATATATATATGGAGAGAGAGCTGTAGTAAGAGCAGATTGATGCTAATACGGAAATTGTATCGTAGTTTTCTATAATAATTTCTGAAGAAAAGCAAAATAAAACACAACATATTTAAAAATTAAAATTAAGGTGGCCGATGAGACGCGGTAATGAATCCGCTATGCCGCCCATTTTGTCAGTGGCGTTCCATTTTTTGAGGGCCGTGGGGTCAGTCCCCACCTTAAATTTCTTATTTATTGATGGACTACCGTTATACAATGAAATTGTGTAAACATGTTTATTGTATTGCGATATGGGCCTCACCACTGAATAAGAACCACAAATACTGCTAATATATATAATATTATATATATATATATATGTAGTAGTATATAATATGTGTGTTGTATTAATAAATTTGAAATACTAATGTTAGGGTTATTGAGTAGGTAGGTAGATAGATGATGTAGTTGGTTATTTAAAATCTTTGAGCATGGCGCGATGGCCGAGAGGTTTTTGAAAATCATTCACATGGATATTTTTATGAAGTGAACATTTTGTTCAGTATATATATATATATATATATATATATATATAAATCTTATCATTAATGGACTGCCACGGAGAGCGACTGTATGTTTAGTTATTTGAACATAATAATCACATACAAATGTCTCACCTTTGATGTGACTTAAATTTTTCTCTAAATTGCGAATGAAAGACGAGATTCCGGATTATAAAAAAGTGCCTCTAACGCAATATTATTCAGGCAAATACTGAGGCACGGCGAGTTGCCTTGGCTGTGTACTTGTGACCCACATCGGTAAATTTAGCCCATGGCGGCCTCTTCCACGATCCGAACACACTCTGCGCGCCTCATTCGGATACGATTCTACGCGAAGATCGATTCTCGCAGAAAATCGTATAGAATCGTACCGTACGACAGAGAAGAAGATTGTGAGTCGAAAGCGGCGGCGGTCTTCCTGATTCGACTCAGAAGAGCAGAGCGCGCGCGCGGAAAGCGTCCGTAATAGTGATACGACAAATTCGCTATAAATTAAAGGCTTTACTGAAAAGCGCTTAAGTAAGTTTTTTATGCAGTGATTTTAGTGTGATTTGTAATTGGTTAAAAATCATTTTTTATTATTATTATTATTATTATTAGCCTATTATTATATATTTGGTAAAAGTAAAAACGTTTTTTTTTTGTTTTTTTTTGGCGTTTAAAAACTTATTGAGAAGTTTAATATTAATTATTTATTATAAAAACCATTTATAATAAAATTTTATAGTTGGTGAATAAAATTTTAAATAAGGTACGTATATTTTTTTATATTGATTTTGTCACTTAATTTGTAAAATATTTTTTGTGTGAAAATTCTATATAAATACATGTACGGCGGGTTGACAAAAGTGAATAGACACTTTAGGTTCTCCATATTTTCTGATTTGATACTAAATAAAGTGAATAAATAATAAAAGATTTATTGACTGAATATATTTAGAACCGTGTTCCTTTCCTCTTTCCATTATGTGAAGTTGACGCACGTTCTGGCATTCAATTGACGAGCTTTGCCATTTATTCTTGAGGACAGTCATCGTAGTGTCTATTTACTTTTGGCAACCCTCTGTGTGTGTGTGTGTGTATATATATATATGTATATATTATTTATATTTTTTTTCCCGAATATTTAAAGAAATTTCCTCTTGACAGAGAAGTCATGTCAAATAGTAGATCGAAACGTCAGACGTACTACCGCGACGACAATTACGAGAGAGACGCGTATGTAACGGGAGATGACCCCTTGAACAGTAAATATTCAAGAAAGAAGTACATTGATGATGAAAGTATGAAAGGAGGTTATTCCAGCAAAGAAGATTATTATACCAAAGATGTTTACTCGAGAGATGGAGGAGGGTACGTTAACCCACGGAAATTTTGTTTAAATATTTTTGTAGAATTTTTTTTTTTAAAAGTTATCATAATTTTAGTTTTATTGCTCATATTATCATCATTATTTTTAAGTGTTTATTTTTTATTTTATTTATTTATTATTTTACGGATATTTTAGATTTTTTAATTTTTTAAAAGATTTAATTTTATTATATTTTAAAATTTTTATTTTTGCTCTTATTATTTATCTTTATAATATTTTAATGAAACTAATATACAGTGTGACGCAAAAGTTGTGAACCATAGGAATTTTTAGCGTTGACTATAATATATTATTTTGTTTCTTTCAATGTTTCTTCGATGAATCGGTACCGAATTTAAATTCTAAACAGATTCAACGATTTGTAGTACCTGGTATTCCATACATTAAAACCAAACTCACCCGCTCGTCTATTGTTAATTTCGCAGCCATCCCCTACCTAAAAGGAATATATATATATATATATATAATATATATAATATATATATATATATATATATTATAGTCAATACCGAAAATTCGTATGGTGCGCGACTTTTGCGCCACCTTGAATATTCATTCATATTTTTTTTTAATTCGTTTTATGTTATTTTAACCGTTATTGCCGCTGGATTACGACTTTGGAAAGAATAATTACTTCTAAATAGGACTTTAAGTTAATTTCGTTAACTGAATGAAGTTAATTAGTGAAAAACGTTAACATGTTTTGCAAACGGGCTAAGCAATTAAACTTAACGTTCCGTTATACAGAGAATTCACAAAAGTAAATAGACACTTTTTTCCAAAATCTTTTGATGTGATTATAAAAGTCGGTAAATAAAAACGAATTTATTTATTCACTATATTTAAGACCGTGTTCCTTTTCCCTCTCCATTCATTGACTCAATACATTTGTCAGTATTTATTCACTTTTATAATCAAATATAAAAAAAAAAATTGAGAGGATGGGGGAGGAAGGTGTCTATTTATTTTTGTCAACACTCCGTATATTTCTTTCGGTTAACCTTTTTTTTTATGCCTGAAATGAAACTTCTCGGTTTTTTACACCTTTTGCCTTCGGGTAAAAAAATGTTTGCAAAACACCACCGACTCGTTCGTTAATCCATAACAAAACAGGATTCTGGTACATCACCTGTACTGTACGCTATTAGAGAACGGACGGAGTGGATTGCCTTAAAACCTGTTTGAAAGCGTAAAGATATCTCAGCCAAGCTCTTTTGGGAGGGTCGTGGCCGTCAACGGCCCCTTCATTACTGGTTGATGGTTTTCATTTTTATACTTTACTTATGAATGGGTTCAGAATAGACAAATAAAATCGTATGTCATTATCGGGGCGAGAAATAATGTTTGAAATTATTACGAACGAGGGCGCAAATTGGTTAGATTTTCATTTTCTTCGTACAGGTATGGTCATGGTGGTTATGGAGGCGGGCACGGTGGTTATGGAGGCGGGCACGGTGGTTATGGAGGTGGATATCACATGTCGTACGGAGGAAAAAAGTTCGACCTCTACTCGGTGCTGGCGTTCGGCGCCTTCGCTCTCGCTGTCGGCTTCCTCATCTTCTACTGCCTTCCGGACCCCACCAGATGCGATGGAATGGCAAGACGAAGAAGGAGATCTGCTCGGAACGCTCCGAACGACACGTTGCCAGTCGTTGCGCGAGAAATGGATTTCATTCTCGGGCTCATCGAAAGTGCAGAGAGCATTTGGGACAAACAACAGTTATAGCGAAACGTTTAGAATGGGTGTGAGCCGTGATAGGGCACAGTGTAGGACTTGGGGAGAGAGAGAGAGAGAGAGAGAGAGAGAGAGAGAGAGAGAGGAGAGAAGAGAGAGAGAGATGAAATACATATTTCAATATATAAGAATGAAATAAAATAATCTGTAGAGAAATTGTTTTAAAATACAGAGTGATCGAAAAAGGTGTTCCCAGAAACAACTTGTTACGTAAAAATTTTTGCTGAACATTTTTTGGATAACCTTATGCAGCCTATTAAAACAACAGTTTTAACGTTCATGCCACATTATTATATTGGCACTGAAGACATTCTTTCATACGGGCATTCTTTATAAAACTTTTTCACAATTTATTTTTATTCAAAAAATAAATATTTTATTCACAACTTTTATTTTTTATTTTTAAGTTAATGTACAAAGTTTTTAATAAATAAAAATATAGTAAATCAGATTTTATTTATTGACCTTAATAAAGATCATTTTATCTTTGAGTAAAAATTAAAAACATTAAAGAAATGAGTAATTACGTGTTTGTTAATCATTTTAACAAAAATCTAGTTAATAATTAAATGTTAACTTTAATGTTCACTGATTAAATTGAAAATAGAGAATTCCATTTATCAGACTCCAAGAAACAAGAAGTCAGGATAATGTTATGCGAGAGAAAAACGTTACTAAATAAGATATATAGAGTGGGCAATTGACAGTAGGCCCTATAATAATGTAATTACATTAATTAAAGATTGTTTATGGTCACCATTTGATCTTTCAAATAAAACAAATAAATTTTATTAATTAAGGAGATTAATTGGTTTCGTAGCTTTTTATTCAGTTAATAAAAATAAAATAATTATTTACAACTATTAACAATAAGATAGTTCGTACTGAAATGTGTAAATATTACAAATATTGAATGCTGAGAATTATTACACGGAAAACAAAAGTACATTGATTCAATGGCATTAAGA
The DNA here is from genome assembly GCA_023014485.1 of Bathynomus jamesi. NCBI lineage: Eukaryota > Metazoa > Arthropoda > Malacostraca > Isopoda > Cirolanidae > Bathynomus > Bathynomus jamesi. Next base: position 584,207 of record JAJOZX010001114.1, read on the forward strand.
TGCAATAATTAGGATGATAAAATACGGTGTCGTAACCATGCAAGTAATTGGCATGCAGAAATCTTTTATAAAATTAAAAGTAGAAATGATGTTAGTTTTAAGATTTTAATTTTGTTCTCTAAAAGCCAAGTGTTTTGAGTTATGAATATTCATAAAGGCATAAGTTAAAAATGTTTCCGATAGTAGCACGGTCGTTCTATTTAAGTTGTTGTTCTCAGGGGAAGAGGAAACCCAAACCGCTTGGCCGCGGAGATTTACGACTAAAGGGTCCAGATGTACGCATGGTTAGTTTCTCTTTCGCATGATGGTGCGACTTTTGTAAGGCAGATTCGAAGACGCTTGATAAAATTGAACCACGACGTGAGTCATAAAATTTGGGACTTCGAATCTGTTAACTTTATTTAAATGTAATTTTGGGAAGAAGGAGGGGTCTAGCCTCGGAAGTCGGGTCCAGCTCCAATCAGGGGCACAGGATTCCTGGGAAATTTAGTGAAGACTCTTTCTTCTCTTATGTATGGGTAATAGATTCCTGGGGGACGGCCTTGAGAGAAACAAATGGTATGATAGGTTTTCAAAATACTGGAAGGCGTGTTCCTTAAGAACTGTAAGGTAAATTTTAAATTATTAAGTCAGTTGGTAGTCGTCCTCCTTGAAATTAACTGTGGCTAAATAAACCCTATTTAGACTTGTGGTGTAAGAAAATTTAGAATTGAAAGTATAAACTGTCTCCGGATTGAAATTAAAAACTTGTATTGCATTTCATTCGTTTACGCGGAAACTTGTGCATAAGAATTTTATTGTTAGCGACCTTAACCGAGAACTTGGTTGGATCTTAATTAATGTTAGCCAACGGACCAAGAATTTTGTGAACTTTCCATTAATTTAAATTGGTTCAAATTAAATGCTAAACGGGGTACGTCTGTGCCCTAATTTGCTGAACCCGTCAATTTGGGTTCGGAAGGAAGTCCCGTTATTTGGTAGATTGTCGCTTTGGTTTTGGGCGGGAAATAAATCTGCGATCCGTATGCAGCCCAATTGAGAGTAATTTGTCACCTGCAGTCGTAAGTAGAATAATTCTTCAAATTTCTCGTTATTTGTTTTGTTGCACTAAAATATAAAGCCCCTCTATATAAATTACTTAAATTCAGATAACTGTGAACGTTTCTCTTTGGATTCATAAGTGGATTATATTGTACAGAAAGTTGGTAAATTTAATTGATTTAAATTCAGGTCACTGTGAACTATGCTCGTGAATTTATAATTGGATTGTATTGTATGAAAAATTGGTAAATTTACTTCAGAATAAATTTCCTAAATTCATGTACTGTTTCGAGTGACATTTAATAAACTTTATAAGAGGGCGTGTGTTGTTTTAGATACCTTGCAATAGGCCTCTCTTGTAAGCTGAGGGTGAATTAACATTCAAAGTAGGCTTCTGGAAAGCCGAAGGAACTTACGCCTATCAATTTAAAGGGCCATCCGTCTGGATAGGTCGAGTCATCCTGAACGCAAAGAAAACGCGCGTAAGAAATAATTTTAAATAGAATTAAAGGGTAGCGCCCCACTTAAAGGGTGTCAGTGAAGTGAATTAACATAATTAAAAGGGTGTCCAGCACCATAAATAAACAAACGGGTTGGGCACTACATAAATGGTGTCAGAAGTTGCAAAAGAAATAAAGGTGCGCAGTACCTAAGTAAAGAGTTGCGCACAACAACGGTACCTAATAAACAATAATAAGCATACATGCTATATTTAGCATCTAACAATGCATAAAAAATACGAGTCCGATATGCGGTATTTGAAGCATTTTAGAAGGCTAAGAGTTTATAATGAAAGGCGTAGGCTATTATAACACAGGAGCTTAATGTAACACTGTAAATCACTGTAAGTCAAATGAGTTAAGTCTATGCAAAGGATTATAGACATTGAATTTAAGTGTGCACAGCTGTAAGGCGCGAGAGCCTATAAACAAAGATGTTTATGAAGTGGTGCTTGAAGACGGACTGTATTTGAAATTTCACCCGTTAAACGACGTTTGAGGAATGAAAAACCGTTAATTTTTTTAAGGCTTCTCACGGTCATAACTAATGCAAATGTAAGAGATAGCCTTCGTCAGCGTTTTCGAGCGCTCGTAATCTTGTACAGGTAAACACAGAAAATCCAATTCTGAGGGCGAGAACAAAGACGTTTCCGTTGTGTTTCAACGCAGGTGCAAGGAAACCTTCGTCAGAAACGTAACTTCCCGTTGACGGTGCTGAATTCTGACGTAGTTAATGCTCTATGACAAACTCTAGGCGTTCTAGGGTAATTAAGGCGTTTGCACGAGTACTCAAAGCTATCACAAGGTTGACCTTTTGTGATGGTCTCAGAAGGATTTTTACAATAAACGATGTCCTATAATGTTTTTGATCAAATCTACAATTCATCGTTACTGAGCACAAGCAATTTTTAAATAATTTTATATTTAGAAACACATCCTCATTCTATTACATAATATTTTCTTACAATTAAAATACGGTGCAATAAGCAATCTGGCTCTACGATCATAAAATAATGCCAAAAATACTGAAGTTCTTTCTCACTATCACAAATTTGGAGAACGAATTGGTGACATTTTTCTATTCCAAATAATGAGAAAAGATACAAAATTCGCGTCGTTTCTGTAATCAAAACAGAAAATCTCATTTTAGGTCGAATTTATGATATGGGATTCTTTACAATCGAAGCAAAGAGCATCAAAGGCTCCGATTTGACTGAAGATGTTCCATTGTGGCCATTATATGACCCTAAATATAGGAGTATAAATTTCCTCTTCAAATATGCATCGACAGGGTGGCCCATAAGACCCAATTGGTTATAATTAAAGCGAAAATTCATCTAGCAGATTTTAAAAAAAGGAAAGAATATTTTTGGAGATGGTTATATTTTCCACTTTGAATAATTAATAAATATTTCTAAACTTATTATGAACTTTTTTAATTTGTTTGATTTTGTTTGTATTTTCACTTTAATTATAACCGATTGGGACTTATGGGCCACCCTATATCAGGAATTCACAGCTCAATTTTATTATTAATTTTGACCAGAGAGGGAACTGGAAAGAAATCTGCAGCCAAAAAAAAAAACAGTATTAAACCTTAAATAGATCTAATTGTACATTTTGCCTCAAATCAAAGAAGTTTTCCACAATAACAAAAATCATACAAAAGGTTTGAAAATATTTTTGATGTATTCAAAGTCATTTTAATACAAAAATTGCTCCATAAATAAACACACATTTATTTATATGTTATTTATATTTCTCCTTTGTTTAATAATTAATAAATATAATTTCATAATTTCAATATTTATTCAAAGAAATTCAGTTATTATTTAGGAGAGACTCAAATAATAATTTAAATATTATTAATTAATAGATTTTAAATTACTTTATTATGTACAAATAACGTCGAAGAAATAGACAATTTTTGTACTTGGTTAAGAATTTTTTTGCGAGTTCAAATATTCTACACCAGGATTTCCCAATCTTTTGCGGTCACAGACCGCTTTCTAACCCTGGTAACTTTGGCGAACCTCTCCCCCCCCCTCCCCCTCCTTCTCCATAGAGATAATTTGTTTAACTTTCTAATATAGAAGAAGAAACCCCGGAGATCCACGAACCACAGTTTGGGAAACCTTGTAATCTACACGATACAATTGACACTTTACCAATAACGTCGAAGGAGCATTTTATCAGTACGTCTGTTGACAAAACATAAATTAAACTAAGTTAACCTAAGTTAATTTAATCTAATTCATTGGCGACTGTCAATCGAGCGTTCTGTCGATGAAATGTCCACGAACGTACCCCGTAAAATCATGTTAAATTAACGTCACTCTTTTGGTATTAATTTCTAATATTAGTGATGTAATGCAGGATGCATAGAAATATTGAACTTCGCTACATTTATAAACATATATTCGTGATAGATTGACCGAAGAGGAAGCTTATGAAACATTTTTATTGAGAAAATGCCCTTATTTAAATTATTTGCGTTGTCTTTTACAAAATCAATGGCTGAACCCTTCCTCACATAAGGTTTAAATCGCAAAAATAATAGGAATTGAATGCTAAATGAATACGAATGGTAAATTAAGTGAGTGCCGGTCACTCTTCAGTATTAAGTAAATCCCAGACGAGGAAGGCTCCGAGTCCCCCAAAAACTTTCAATCCGAGTAAAGCAAATCCCAAAATGGGATCATGTCTGTGTTCGTATCCGTTTCCGTGTCCGTATCCTCCCCCATAATCTCTCCCCTCTTTAGCCTTCCCTTGTTCAATGCAACGTCGAAGTTTGAGACCTAAAACTTTATCTTCTTCCGTAGAAATCGTAGTGTACGGTATGAGATTCGTCTCGCTGACCAACGTTCTAACGATGTCGCTCAGCAAATGTTTGCCGAAGGCGTAAGGACCGATTTCCTTAATTTGTCCCGTAGAAGGTACAGTGATTTCGGTGAAAATACACGTGATAGCTCTCATGACCGAGTTCGATTCACTTTGTTGGGGTTTAGCGACGTCAAATTTCCTGTTCATTATTTCTAAAATTATATCTGAGGTTTTGGTTAACGACAGGGCATCGTCAGTAGCTTTCGACAGTGTCGTCACAGCGACGATTAACAGGACGACCGAGTCTGTAATGGAAAAAAATTATTGTATGTGAGTGTATGTAAAAATGCCTTAATAATAATAATACTAATATTAATAATAATAGTAATTATGTTGTTAAATCAAAACTGAATTAAAATATGTGTGTGTGTGTGTGTGTGTGTGTGTGAATTCAATTTGCGTGCATTGATTGTGCTCGGGAGAAATTACGGTCTCATTAACATCATTTGACCGAGTAGTTTAATGAAACGACCTACCAGCACAGTATTTAATAATGAAATTTATACGCATTATTAATGACACATCAATAAAATCTTCGCTAAAAAATAATAATAATAATAATAAATATTAATTAATTTTTCTGTAATAGAAATAAATAGAAAATTAAAATTAATTAATAATTAAATAAATAAATAAATAAAAAATAAAATAGCTTACCAATAATTATTGACCGAAAATACATCGTTCACAACGTGTCAACAAAATTCATAATATAATTCAATACAACAACTTCATTTAAAAGCGCAATTTGCCGAATAACACATGTCCCTAATAACAGCAATGCCTCAAAAATACACGTTTAACCGTAACAAACCAAACAACAGTTGTTCGCGACCAATACAGTAACTTACAGTCGAGACTGGGAAATAAGCGATTGCTCCGATCAGCGGAGTCAGAATGGTGTGGATGCCCTTCTTGAAGCTTAAAAGACGGAGTTGGGGCTAAGTGGGAGGAATGGGGGATGTAATGATATTGGGGAGGAGAGAGGAATGGAGGAAGAATCGCGAGGAAGGAGGTAGGAAAAGCTTTTGGCAATTGTGTATATACTGTGGAAGGTGAACGAAAAGTCGCGATTCATTCACAATCTTCTCTTTATATATTTTGTACTTTTTATTTTTACTTTCACGGATCTCATTTAATCCTTTTGAATAAAGAAGAACATATTCAATCTTATTCTATGCTCTGTACTCGTCTCTAGCACAAATCACTCGCTACTAATCTTTAAGTTAAATAAAAAGCCCTTGAATACTGATATATATATATAATATATTATGCGCCTCGGTGGTGTAGTGGTTAGCGTCGCTGATTATGAATCTAACGGCCTCGGGATCGAGACCCGGTGACGACAGGCGGCGCGCAGCAAAACACAGCTGTTCATCCTTCCACACAATAAAGAAATTAGTTAGTAGATAAATGGGTACCCTTTGTAGCTTAGTGGTTAAGACACTGGGCTGCTGGTGGGGCGTGGTTCGGATTCCACGTTAAACTGTAGGTCCAAGGTGGAGTGACAAACTTGATGCTCGACAGAATGAACAATTCATTCCGGCGGAAGCAAAACCAAGGTTAACCAAGGTATTTGAATATCATATGAATGTACGCAAACTTATGGAGCATATTGCTCCTGATGGATCATGAACTCGAACCTTGAAAAACCCATGAATATCCGCAATACAAACAAATGACGTAAAAGAACAATTAAATATAAATTTTGAATTAAATAACCTTTTATTAATAAAATAAATACATTACTTTTACAATTTACAATGACGTAAATAATTGTGATACTGGGCTATTTATTTTATTTCATTTGACCCTTAAGCTTTAGGCTTTACTGGGCTCCTATTAAAACTAAAGCAGATAGTTATTATTATTAATAATATACAAATCATAACTGAGAATTATTAATTAGAGTATGTATTAATCTTAAATTTTTATTATCGATATAAAACAAGCACAAAGTCACTATTGAAGGTATGTTACCAATATTATACAAAGAAATCAATATTTGACATAAGAGATGAACAATAACAAGTAATGCACATTTAATCCTAGATTACACACGAGAAATGAACAAGTAATACATTTAATCCTTGATTTTTATGAGTATTCCATTATTAATCGAGATTTCAACTTGGTTTTAAACAAATTAAAATAATATTTTTTAATATAATATTGGATCTTTTGCAAATGGACGACCCCACGGAATTTAGCTGAAAATTTGTATAGTAATAAATTTTTATATTCTAATAACGAAAATGACATTATTTTCCTGGAGAAATATGCGCAACATACCAAAAAAATTGCATTTATATACGTACTAATTTGCATGGCGCATGATCGTTATCTAAATTATGTAGTTATTTAGTGGGTTTTACAAAATAAAACGCGGATAATATCCTTTGTTTATTAAAATTTGCAATATTTAATAATATTTTAATAAATAAATCTTCATTTGCATACCTTTTTCTCCATACGAACTCGCATAAACGGCAATTTTTGTTGTTGTTATTAATGTTTATTTGTTGCCTGCTTAGACATAGTTTAGTCTGAATATTATTGTTGTAATGTGAGCATATGATAATGCAGTGCTGTGATCTATCTACTTGCGAATTGCCCCCGGTCAATTGAATGCCTGGTTAAGTCAATTGAATGCCAGGTTAGGTCACTTGAATGCCCGGTTAGGTCAACTGGGATCACCTGAAGATCAGGGACCCCAGCCTTCGTTAGTTAGCCTTATAAGGCTTGACGATTGGTTAGGTTAAGTCGTGATATTTTCGTTAGTTAGCCTTATAAGGCTAACTAACGAAGGCTGGGGTCTCTGATCTTCAGGTGATCCGGTCACCTGTACGCAAATACAACGGCTTAACACAGAAATAAACAACAAACTCAAACAAACAGAAACATTTAGGGAATTCACAACAACACTAAACCACTCCACAGATACATTCAGGCTATACAAGACTATAAACAGCATTACCCACTCTAACATTACCCACTCTATAAACAGCATTACCCACACAACAAGCTAACATTCTAGTTAATCACTACGCAAAGATAAGTCACTTAAACAGAGTCAACAACCAAAACACGCAGACAGACAAACAGCCAGACACAAGAAAACCTACAGACTCGAAACGAGTCTGTAGGCACTACAGCACTACTGGTAGGGTACTAACAGGCACACCCTTCAATACAGACCAGACCACCAAGAACATCAAAAACATTAAGAATTCGAAGGCTACTGGACCTGACAACATATCTAACATACACCTTAAACACTTGGGCCCACAGGGAATACTAGCTCTCACAAACATCAGCACATATTCATACCAACACTGTATTATTCCTGACATATGGAAACAAGGTAAAATTATAACATTACTCAAACCAAACAAAAATCCAGCAGAACCAGCTTCCCATAGACCCATTACTTTACTATGCACACCTTCCAAAGTAACAGAAAGACTAATCTTACAAATCACCAACCCACACAGACCAATATCGCCTACTCAACATAGATTCAGACCTCACCACTCAACCACGACATTACTCACTAACCTCATGCAGCACATCATGGATGGCATCAACTCCAGACGACTAGCTCAACGTACACTATTAGCAACAATAGACATTAGTAAAGCATCCCATGCTTCCCTCTCTTAAACAAAATACCCAACACAAACATGCACAATAACACCAAAAGGTGGATGAGCAACTATCTTTCAGGAAGATACTCACATGTCATATTTAATGGCAAGTCATCCAAAAACAAGCTTTTTCCGAACGGGGTCCCTCAAGGCTCTGTTCTCTCACCAACACTTCAATTTATACATGCATGACATTCCAACACCCATAGATAACAAGCTTACCTTATCATCATATGCAGATGACATCACTATAACATCCACCCACAACAACATCGACACCGCTACAAATAACCTACAAACATACATAAACAGTATACAAGACTGGCTCACACACAATAGACTCAAAGTAGCGCCCACAAAATCAACCATCACCTTGCTAACAAGCAACACAAAAGAACACCAGATAACTCCACAGCTTGCACTAAACACCAACATTCCACACACTCACAGGACCAAAATACTTGGGGTCACATACAACACATCATTATCTTTTGCAAACCACATTCAGGACATTAAAAACAAATGTACGTGAAGACTTAACACGCTTAGGGTACTAACAGGCACAAACTTTGGACACCAGCAGGAAACAACATCACTCATATACACACAATATATTCGCTCAGTTATGGACTATACTAGCCCATGCTGGGAACCCATTATCTCAAACACACACATAAACACCTTACAGACAATACAAAACAACGCACTTCGTATCATTATAGGATGCACTCAAACAACACCAATAGAACACCTGCGCACAGAAACAAAAATACTGAAAGTTAGGGAACATTTAGACATGAGGGAACACAATTCATGGCAGCAGCGACAACTAACCCACAACACCCTTGCCACATGTACATTGTACAATCATGCACCGACACCTCGCACCATTAAGGTAACACCAGAGAGACATTATAACCAAATACTCCATTCCATACCACGCCTCACAGACATCACACATTACAGAAAACACATACACACACACCTAACCCACACATCACTGACACGACTCGTTCCGAATGCGGTCCTAGGTGCGAAGCCGCCACCCATTCACAGGTCAGAGACCAGCCTGAGCAGATCGGAACGAGTTAACTTAGCACGATTCCGATGTGGACATCTCCCCAACTTACAGACATATAAACACAGCCTAGACAACTCCACAGACGACACCTGCCATCTGTGCCAGGACACACCACAAACAATTGAACACATTATGACAGACTGTACCGCTCTAGCACAACATAGAACACAACACAACATCACTAATGCGCTGAACCTCTGGTCCACTCCGGAGAGGGCGATCGGTTACCTGCGTGCCGCCGGCTTGCTCGATCAGGGTGGGCTGATCGGCTATCCAACAACAACTGTACGCCCTTGACGATTGGTTAGGTTAAGGCATGATATTTTCGTTGGTGTTAACGAAAATATCACTACTTAACCTAACCAATCGTCAAGGGCGTACAGTTGACCTAACTGGCCATTCAATTGACCTAACCGGGCATTCAATTAACCGGGGGCCACATAGCAATCTCGTATCCGGGCGTTATGAGCGGTGTAAACTAGATAACGGTCATGCGCCATGCAAACTAGTGCCCATATAAATACAATTTTTTCGTATGTTTGCGCATATTTCTCCAGGAAATGTAATTTTCGTTATTAAAATATAAGGGCCTTTTCCGAAATTTGGACTGTTTCCTATTTTTTTGAAAATAAGATATTTAATGTAGATATTTACGCTGAGTTCAAAAATGTAAGTCTTTTTATGGAGAAATTATTATTTTAAAAGTTACACGGTGTTCTAGTTTACGTATATATACATATACTGTATATATATATATATATATATATATATCTAATATATATATATTATATATATATATATATATATTCTTTTTTTGCTACCCAAAGGAAGGGTAGAAAAAATAACTGAATGGCCGTTAGGTCAACTGAATACCAGGTTAGGTTCATTGAATGCCCGGTTAGGTCAACTGTCCGCCCTTGACGATTCGTTAGGTTTTGTCGTGATATTTTCGTTAAAACTAACGAAAATATCACGACTAACCCTACCAATCGTCAAGGGCGTACAGTTAACCTAACCGAGCATTCAATGAACTTAACTGGGTATTCAGTTGACCTAACTGGGCATTCACTTAACCTAACCGGGCATTCGGTTATTTTTTTCTACCCCTCTTGCGGGTAAAAAAAAAAATATATATATACGTAAACTAGAACACCGTGTAACTTTTAAAATAATAATTTCTCCAAAAAAAGACACATTTTTTAAATCAGCGTAAAAATCTACATTTAAATATCCTATTTTCAAAAATATGAAGCAGTCCAAATTTCAGAAAAGGCCCGAATATAAAAATTTATTAGTATACAAATTTTCAGCTAAATCCCGTGGGGTCGTCCATTTGGAAATGATCATTAATATTTTTAATATAATATTTTTTTTAATTAATATAATCATAATATTTCTTAAATCAGCATTTAAATCATTCCATAGTTTCAATCCAATGAAAATGGTCAATTTTTGAGATGAAGACAATCTAAATTGAGGTATAATATGCTTTGATCTACGAGGATTTGTAGTTTGTATTTGGTATTTGAAGTTAAATATATTTAAATATATTTAAATATTAAAATATATTTAAATATATATATTTCTAGGATCGACCTGAAACACCCTGTACAGTAGTTTTCGTCCGATATGAGTGGATTTCTTGATAAGTACAAAATATCTATTTACCCTTTGTAAGTTAATGATTTTGTTCTTACACTCGTTAATAAAAATAAAATGTAACACTTTTATTACATCACCGAGCTTTGGTAGTTTTATTTCTTTAAATAATGCACACTGGATTGCACTACTCGTCTCAGTATGAGAGTCAAGGAATTGTTGCTTTCAGTAGTGATGAACTATATATATATATATATATATATATATATATATATATATATATATTAGTGGTGGACCGGATGTCAGTTTTTCAACATCTGCAGATGCGGATGCGGATGCGGATGCGGATATTTAGTTAATCTATCAATATAATATAGAATTATGAATATATGACATAATTTTTCAAATTTCGTGATATTACTATTATGGGAGGCAATGCATAAGAATTAAAATTAATATTAATGTTTTCATTATGATAAAAATAATAACTTTCTCAAGAGTTTCAGCCACAGAAAATTCAATGAAACAAGTTTCATTCAATTTTCTGTGTTACCACCTACCTATATTTTCAGGTTTATATATTTGTTTGTTCATTAATAATTAATACTTTACATGAAATGTGCATGACTGGGCCTTATAAGCTACTTTATAAGCTAATTTAATTGTAAATTGCATAATTTATTAGAGGTAATATCCGCATAACATCCGCAGTCAGAAGTGCGGATGCGGATGTTAAAAATGATGCGGCTATCCGGTCCACCACTAATATACAAGGTGATTCAAAAGTCAGGTTACATAGGGCTTTTCTGTTTCTTTGCAGGTAAATGAGTTATGAGATGTTATCGAAGGAGGAGCGCATTGATGTGATATTCCTAGCTGGCTGCACAAGTGCATTGCCGTTAACGGTGGCCATATCGAACATGTGATGTGACTATTCCCCTGTATCATTACATAATACAGTATTTCCCTATGTAACCTGACTTTTAAATCACCCTGTGTGTATAAACTGTATATATATATATATATATATATATATATATATATATATATATATATATATATATATATATATATATATATAGGGTGTCCCAAACAAATGCCCCTATTTTTATTTGCCTGTTTATTTTATTATGAGGGTTTTTATTCTGCATATACCCATATGCAGCAAAATCACAGAATAACACGTGATCTTATAATAGCAACAACCACAGGGAAAAGGAAAAAGAAACACGAAATCCGAGCGCTTTCGTGATATATTCACATCTTCAGGGAAAAACAAGTAAAACAACTTGTTTTTTCCCTGAAGATGTGAATATATCACGAAGCGCTCGATTTCGTGTTTCTTTTTCCTTTTCCCTGTGTTGTTTGCTTATTATATACCTATATGTATATACGTGTACATTTTTAATCTTTCATTACTTTATAACTAAAGAATGTTGTATATTAAAACCATTTTTTACCATTTCATATTTAAAGCAAGGATTTTTTCCTAATTTCGTAGGAAACCACTAAAAATGAGCTAAAGTTAACAAGAGTAGACAATTTTTTTTTCTTATTTAAAACAAAGAAATTGCTTGTTAGACTTTTAATAGAGTGTACAACCACATGTAAGTGTTTTTTTTTAGGTTAGGTTAGAGTAATTACTTTAGAAATTTTGCTTTCCCATGCTAAACATGGGACTAATTCGTGTGGTGTATAGTAGAGTGAGGGAGGGAGGGACTCTTGTTTATTGTCATTAGATATTTTAGATATATGGGAGATTAATTATAGTAGCCGAAATCCATATTGGGCTCCAAATAAATCGCCAAACAGAGCATACAACCACATGTACAGTAAGTGGGTGTTTTCTTAGTTAGGGTGGGTAGGTTACGTTAGGTTAGGTTAGATTTATTTGGAGCCCAATATGAATTTCGGCTAATATATTACAATATTAATCGCCCAAATATCTAAAATCTAATAACTATACGCTACATGAACTAGTCCCATGTTTAACTATTAGTTATGGATTTATTTACACTTTCTATCTATAAAACCACTTATTCATGGCATAAAAGTCCATTTGGAATTTATTGATAAGTTTATTTTTATAAGATAAAACAAAAATTGTCCACTATTATTAACTTTTACACTAAAATTGACCAAAAAATGTTCCATATCCTAGTTAAAATCTAGAATTTTGCAACATATGTTCCTAAATAGCATAATTTTCCTGGTCCACGTTACGCATGCGCAATATAAACAATAACCTACAAGGTTATATACAGTATATAAGGTTAACTGTCTCAAAGCATTCTTACAACTGCATCACTGAGGTATGTTATCCCTATTTGTTTTAATTGAAGATCGATTTTAGGCTGTTTTTTTCATTCTTTTTCTAACTTCAGTAGAACAGTGTGTTTATGGAATGTTTCAAACATAAAAGTGTTATTTAATGCTTTATAATGTTTTATCTGGGAACAAGGTCAACTAAAGACAAACAACGAAATGAAAGACCAAGAAAAACGACAAAATTTGGGACTTATGTACAAGCATGAGAAGGATAAACTCAAGTCATTTAATATTGAACAGCTGTGGAAAGACCTACAGAATATTTGGGTTAATATTCCATCAGTGGTAAAGAAATACACTGATACCACTGGCGTGTATATAGGGGAGTGGCCATGGGGCCATGGCCTCCCCCCCTTTGTACCTCAAAATAAAAATACGGCTTGATGTACAAAAAATTTTTAATTCGTTATTAAAATATTAAAAATTTTGTAATATTTGTGTGGATTAGGAAGGATAGTATAGTAATATACACACACATTGTCCATTTTGGAAATTAATTTTTTTCTATTTTGTCTTTCAGTTTCAATTTTCAAACAACCATTAGCCTAAATGGCGTCAGTGGGCAGTGGCACACAGTTTACTGTTTTCAAGCCGCACGAACGTTTTTGGCCCTTGTTTCAGTTTGTGCTTGTTTATGCCTGCGAGAGATCGCCGATCATTCCCACACTGATTTCTTAGAATTGTTATTAGTTAATCGTTAGTATCATAGGCTGTGCATAGTATAGGTGACTTTGTGAAATCAGTCTCTTATTTGTATTTAGGTTAAACGCCATTTGTGTTATTTTAAGTTCTTTTTCAACTAAAACTAAATTAATGTTAGATCTTTTTTAATGATCTAATGACTGTCACTGTAATTTGAGTAATATACGAATAAGCAAGCCCTATTGATCTTTTATCTCTTTCTTGCGCATATTATTCAGGAATATCTACTATACAAGCAGTTGCATATACTAATTTAGCGATTATATTACTACATTCCCCAAATTCTATACAGTTGTTTTAACTTTCTATACAGAGTAAGAATCGCGTATCCATTATAGATAAGTTTATATTGTATATATATATAATATATATATATATCAAATTAAATGTTTTAAAATTGCAAATAGCTAATGCCAGAATGTGACCCCCTGCTTTGGTTCGACCTATATACGCCACTGACTGACACCATTATTAACAAAACCCAAACTGTAATAAAGGCAAAAGGAAGGAGACACTAAACACATATATAACTTATATTTATATAAATAAATAAAATCAGTTGCATATACTAATTTAGTGATTATATTACTACATTCCCCAAATTCTATACAGTTGTTTTAACTTTCTATACAGAGTAAGAATCGCGTATCCATTATAGATAAGTTTATATTGTATATATATATATATATATATATATCAAATTAAATGTTTTAAAATTGCAAATAGCTAATGCCAGAATGTGACCCCCTGCTTTGGTTCGACCTATATACGCCACTGACTGACACCATTATTAACAAAACCCAAACTGTAATAAAGGCAAAAGGAAGGAGACACTAAACACATATATAACTTATATTTATATAAATAAATAAAATCTTTGTCTATGTAATTTGTCTAATAATTCGTACGTGTTTCATACTTTAATGCCTCATTCAAACTGTATCTATACGACCGATGATTAATATACAGTAAATACTTATATACGTACTATTAGTGTTTCCAAACTTTTGAACAGTACTCGGTACTATATATATATATTATGTGTGTGTTGTGTGTGTGTGTGTATTGTCATTGGGGTGTAGATGAGCAGAGATACTACATGCAGAACATACTGAACGTTCTAGAAAGACATCAAACTAATGAACGTAAATAAAAAAGAACGGTAAACTCAAGTGAAAATGAATGTAAATGAGGTTCTTAACAATTATCGCTGATCCTGATTTGGGATCTGTTTATTTCCGCGTAACTGTTAATTTTAACGCAGTTTCATTTATTTTTTCTGCTTTGGGAAGTAGTACTTAACTATAAGTTAGTGAGGTAGTTGGGCACAGGGCAGTACCAACCCGTGATAGAGCCCTGTGCGAGGCATTCCTTACACGCCCCCCCACTTCATTAATTTCGGAACATATACAAATTGATTATAATCAAAATACATAATTAATTAATTAAAACAATTATTCAATACAT
The DNA here is from genome assembly GCA_023014485.1 of Bathynomus jamesi. Lineage (NCBI taxonomy): Eukaryota > Metazoa > Arthropoda > Malacostraca > Isopoda > Cirolanidae > Bathynomus > Bathynomus jamesi. Next base: position 599,455 of record JAJOZX010001114.1, read on the forward strand.
AAAACATAATTCAATACATAAACAATACCTAATTAATTAAAAATCCAAATTTCATTCTAAGTGGCAGCTTTAAGACCAACAATTTGGCACTTCCCCCACACGTCGTCGGCGCCCTGGGCGTTCGCACCACTCGCCCCTGCCTTGGTACGGCCGTGGTGGGGCACTAAGAAAGCGATGAAGATTAACGGACGAATAAATAACAGTGTGTGAGTAGGTCAACAATTCAATTTGAGCTATGCTTCAAATTTATGTAAATTATATTTCAACGGTCTTTTGGAGGTTCGGAAGCTATATATATATATATATCGGGTGATTCATAAGTCTGTTACCACTGTAATGGTGAAATATTTTCTGTTTCAGATTGTTGATTTGTGAAAATATGGGGTATGGTCAAGGATAGGGTATATGCAAAAAAACGTCGTAATGTCAATGATTTAAAAGAAAGAATTTTCACTGTTAATTTCCAATGTGTAATTGTGTATAAATAACCTCAAGTAAAAATCATCACAGGTTACTGTGGTTTGTATTTATTTTTTATTCACCATTACAGTGGTAACAGACTTATGATTACAAAGCTGGGCACTTGCGTTTTTTTTTGCGGTACTGCGGTACTGCGGTACCACCGCACTACCAAAACCGGTACCGCATAACGCAGTACGCAAGGATCGCTGAAAGTACAGCCTGTACTTTCAGCGATCCTTTGCGGTACTGCGTTATGCGGTACCGGTTTGGTAGTGCGGTGGTACCGCAGTACGCAGTACCGCAAAAAAACCGCAAGTGCCCAGCTCTGCTTATGAATCACCCGATATCTATATATATATATATATATATATATATATATATATATATATATAATGCAAACCCACACGGAAAAGTAAAAAATTATTTCAAGTTCTTTTGTGTATTCAGAAGTGCACCTCGTCAGGGAATGAAAGGAGAAGGCGAGATGACGAAAATATATACATATGTACAACGGGACAGAGAAATAAAAATATTAGCACATGATTTACAAGAGTTGATTAAAGGCAAAAGGTATTTTAACAGAATATTGTCAATTTTATACATTTCCGCACTGTTACTGAAGTTATTTTTAAAATGGATAAATGCATATTTTACTGTAGAATATTCCTTTCAATTATATCTGTTTTTTTAACGAGCGCTTTAGAACTATCCCACTTGATACTATGATTACATCTGTACATATGGTTAAACAATGCATTAGAATTATTTGCTGTTCTACACGCATATTTATGCTGTTTTACCATGATATCTAACATTTTTCCCGTTTGACCTATATTTAGGGTGGAGCGAAAAATACTTTTTTTCTAGTATGAAGTTCTAATAATGATTAAAAGTTGCATTTAGTGGACGATATATACCTGCCAAAATATGAGTTCATTTGTTTAATATTTTCAGCTGCCACCAGGGGGCTAAAGTTAACACAATTTTGGGTAAAAAGGAAAAAATGCTTCTATTTTAGGTTTATCAAACTATTATAAAATTTTATCTTAGAATTATCTAATAGTTTGATTAACATTCGTAAATGATAAGAATTCGTTTTGTAAAAATGCCTTTCATATGCTTAATATCTTCAGCTGCCACAAGAGGGCTGAAGTTAACTTAAAATGACAATTAAGTATGATTCTATATTTACTTGAAAAAGGGAATAGTAATAAATTAGGATGTCTCTCCTCCTTTATACTGACTTGAGACAGTTAAGAAACGTTATTTCGTGCCTTAGCGGAGTTACCACCCTTTCCCCAACCAACCTCCCTCTAGAAAGGGTTCTTGCTGAAGACTATTTAGTAATTTGCTTTTGTGTCAAATTTTGGCTGTTTTTTCCTTGATTCTAATGTAGCACGAATCCAACCGTCTCTGTTTGTAGGTCCGCAGACTGATCCAGCAGAGTCTGTAACGAGCTTGACGCATCTCTCTACGGCTTGTGTATGACATGGAAACTTAAATATTCTGAATGAAGAGTAGTACCATGTTTGATGCATGATTCATATCATCAAGAGAAACTCCTTTGGTTATCGGTGGTTCTGCTATCTGAAAATCTTGCCACATAATGAGATCTGTAGTCTTGGCATAAAAATTTATTTCTGGCACCTTAAAATACCTGATAACATCTGTTTCTTGAATGCATGCCCTTGCTTTTATGATACGCCTAAATCCCAACTGACGCACATGCTCCCTTTCATCAGCTATCATTGCAATGAGAATGTTTTCTTGATTTGCGTAATATGCATTTCGCTGAATACCGGCTTCTTGCAATCATATGCCACATATGTTTAGCACCATATTGGCATAATGGTTTACGCTTTATCTGAAACCACATTGGTGCGTATACCCTAACAATGAAAATAGCTAATTCTTGTAAATTGCCTGAAGGATTCTCTGTGCTTGCATATAACCGCAGAGTCCTGTTTGCTGTGGTGAGCCACCTTGAATGTGATATATTGCCTGGACTCTTATGACTAAGACTCTTTGAGAATGTTCCACTTGATATAGCCTTGTGAATTTCAAGAAGGTATTTCTGGTCAGTACTTATGTCATCTACATCAACTTCACACATGTCCTCTTGAATTTCAATGGTTTGAAGTTAACTATGGGAAGCTTTTCACAGTCTGAAAGTGCTCGGCCAATTTCTCCTGAAAAATGCTCTTGGTCCAGTAGTGGTACCATCCAAGTGATGAAACAGATGGCGCAATGGAAGTTCATTAAGGTGTAAAAGGCATATCAGCCACTGCAATGGCTTATTAAAGGCTTCTTCCAGTAATCTTATTGTGCCTCCAATACTACCAGTGTTAACCACTGTCGAATCACAGCCAACTGCAACGATGTTCCATATATCAACATTCCTTTCTTTCAAGCAATTCACTAGCGCTGTGCAAATGTATTTAGCTTTGCCACTGGAAGGTGTCACATGTGCAAAGTACAGAGAGTGTGGTTCAGATATTATGCTGATATGCTCTTCGCGTTTGGTTCTTTGGTGGTTAGAGCCATCACTCTCCTGGACTTGAATCATTGTTTTATCCTTTCTGCCATCAAAGTATAATCCCCGCATGGTTTTTGGCTCTCCTATCTGTTGTAGTTCCTTTCTCTGTTTTTGTCTTTCACGTCTTAGCTTACTTCTGTCTATAATATTCCCTTTGTCTTCGGGAGTAACAATTTTAAGATCTGCCAATACTGCAGAAGCAATAGCAGCCCCAGCTCTGTCCGACATTTTAAATCTATCACAAGTAATTGCTAATGAAGGCAGTGGCTCACGCATCTGTTGTTCTGATATTACATATTGAGTCGAGGTTGTATCTTCCTCATTATCTTCAGATATCTCTTCTAGTTGTTGAAGTTCACTTGTCTCTGTTTCGATTTGTAAGTTGGACGTATTGGTTATAGCAGCACTAGTTGTTTGTGAGGATTCCAGACGTGCTTTTTCCATTTCCTTTCGATGTTCTCTTGCTTGTAATCGTCTTGTGTGCTATGTCAATGCTTCCTATCACCATTATTCTGCGTGTTCGTTGGTCATTTAAAAATTCCTGCTCTTTTGGAGGGACTTGCTTACTCTTTTCACATGAGCATCTCCTAAACTCCTTACATTTGCAGGTGCAGATGTCAAACAAAGTGCATTTTGAAGAGTTTTCAAATTCTTCAAGCTGATTTTTGTACTTAGGCTGATCCTTGCGTGACTTGTATGGCTTTAATAAGGACCTGTATTTATCATGGTACACTCGCATCATCTGTAAAACGCGTGTATGTGAAACTATTGGCAAAGAGGCCTTCTTCCAAATATTTTCTACCTTTTGGAAACTGCCTCTGCTATTTCAGAAAATGAAGGCTCCTTGTTATTCATCTGCTCCTTCACTAAATGTTTTGTGAACAGGTAATCTTTCATAATGCAGTTATAAGTTGGTAGTTGCATATCACTCATCTCACAAGGTACTTCAAATATGGAACACTTCATATGTTCTCTAGTGAAATGTTTATATTTAGTATTTGATGCCATAATATTTTTTAAGAAAAATTCACAATCACAAAATGTCCTGTAACATCAAAACATTATATAATTAATATATATATATTTTATAAGTATATATATATTATATAAATATATAATTATTATATAAATAAACTAAAATTATATAATACATTATAAGAAGCATTTTATAATAAAATCAATATTATCTCTATATAAATCACTTTAAAATAAGTTTTATAATATTCCGATCATATTAAAAAACTCTCCGATCAACTGAGCGACTAGGCCTACTACCTAAGAAGACAAGTGTTAACACACTGTTCTAATGACTCACAGAAAGAAATTCCTTCACACCAAAACCCTCCCCCACAACCCTCCCCAAACCCTCCCCCACAACATTCAGTGTAGTCTCAACATGACTCAGTTACTCTAAATTGTGCTAACTTCAGCTCTCTTGTGGCAGCTGAAGATATTAAGCATATGAAAAGGCATTTTACAAAACGAATTCCTGTCATTTAAGAATCTTAATCAAACTATTAGATAATTCTAAGATAAAATTTATAATAGTTTGAGAAACCTAAAATAGAAGCATTTTTTTCCTTTTACACAAAATTGTGTTAACTTTAGCCCCCTGGTGGCAGCTGAAAATTTTAAACAAATGAACTCATATTTTGGAGACATATTTCGTCCCCTAAATGCAACTTTTAATCACTATTAGAACTTCATACTAGAAAAAAGGTATTTTTCGCTCCACCCTACTATATATACTGAATTACATTGTGTACATCCTATCGAATACACACAGCCAGCCGCATTATCCGGACTAATAAAGAATTGTCCGGATAATGCGGCTGGCTGTGTGTATGCGATCGGATGTACACAATGTAACTCGGTAATCAGTATATAAAGGTGAAACGGGATAAACGTTATATATAAACAGCATAAATGTGCGTGTAGAACAGCAAATAAATCTAATGCATTGTTTAACCATATGTACAAATGTAATCATAGTATCAAGTGGGATAGTTCTAAAGCGCTCGTTAAAAGCACGAATATAATTGAAAGTAATATTTTAGAATGTGCACTCATCCATTTTAAAAATAATTTCAGTAACAGTGTGGGAATGTATAAAATTGACGATATCCTGTTAAAATACCTTTTGCCTTTAATCAACTCTTGTTAATCATGTGCTAATCTTTTTATTTCTCTGTCCCGCTGTACATACAGTATGTATATATTTTCGTCATCTCGCCTTCTCCCTTCATCCCTTGACGAGGTGTACTTCTGAATACACGAAAGACCTTGAAATATTTTTTCTTTTTCCTTGTGGGTTTGCATCATTCATTCATTTCACGTGTTTAATTGTGAAATTCATCCCATATATGTATGTGTTCAAGAATCAACCAAAAGCAAGTACCAACTTTATTCTTTTGTGAGTGTCTGATAGTTTTTCATTTTGCTTATTTCTCACTTCAACTGGAAAAAAAAATTTTCGTTATCGTTACATTTTAACACATTACTGCAATATATTTCAAATAATAATTGATTTAATTATAATGTTAAGTATCAGACGCAAAATAAAATAAGAGTATGAGAGACTATGAGAGAATCTTCGAAGAGAATCTCTAGCCAGAAAATTAGGCAATAGCAATACTTGCAGTAGGGAATTCTGGAAGGAGGTTAATAAAATGAACAATAGTAATCTTACCTTGCCAAATGTAATAGAGGGTGTACATGGTGCAAAAAACATTGCAGAACTGTGGAAAAATCATTATGAAACCTTATTTAATTGTCTCGGGGGGGGGGGGGGGGGGGGACTAAATATATGCCTAAATGTAGAACGCTCTGAGGAGCTACTAATTAATGACTCAGAAATCTGGCAGGTTATTCATAAGTTAGATGATAACAAAAGTTGTGGCTTAGATGGCATGCAAGCAGAACATTTAAAATGTTGTAACCCTTGTATAATACCTATGCTTGCAATGTGTTTCACAAGCTGTATGATACATGGGTACTTGCCACAGTCCATACTGTCAGTTGTATTGTTGCCAGTTGTTAAAAATAAGGGTGCTAGTATCTGTGATAAGAATAATTATAGGCCAATATAATTAATGAACATACATTTTATAGAGCTTATCATAGTCAAACTGAAACAGATAAAATATTATCTGCGGTCCACCAATACCCAAGACCGACTGACAGATCTGGGAACCATTGTAAATGAAAGCCAGTTAACCCGTACTTTAAATTTCATCAGAATCATTTACCACTTTGATAGAGAGAAGGAAAAGAAAGTACACTTCTAATTATGAAAATCTTGCAGTAAACAATTGTCTTGCTGCATGGACTGGTACTGCATTTGTAAATTGTATGGTGATAGAATTAATATAATTGATTCGAAAAATAAAATGGTCATTTTCTTCCGAGTTGTTTATTCATACTGTATGTTTGAATAGTGACTTGGACATATAATCAGTTGGCTTGTCATGTACACAAAAAACATTCATAATAAAATACTGAGTAAACAGGGGGGGGGGGCCATACCAATCCTTCCCTGGGGCCCGTGGCAGCTCTCGCCGGCCCTGATTGAGAGACAACGTAAAAACCTGTATGTACAGGATAACATGGTAGTAAGGAAATTTGGTGTGTTCAGAATCACTTAAAACTTATCTTTTTAGAACTTACTGCACTGCACTGTATCATCCCATCTGTGGTGGAACTATACAAAAACTGCTATGAATAAACTCTCTGTTGCTTATAATAATATTTTTTGTATGCTATGTAGGTGTTAGAAAACCTACAAGAGGAAGAGCCATTGTTGTTCCAAGGCGATATGATGACTAAGCTGATTGATGCAGCATTGCTTGTATATATTAAGTTAAGGTGTATATATATCCATCTCATAGTAAGGTTAGTGGAAAATTCACTTAATTTAGAGCTAGCATTTTTGGGCTCTTGTGGCATCATTGTTTGGGCACTCTTTTGGCATAATTTTTTTTGGGCACTGCGCGTCCTTTCTACTCGTTTGTTGAATGCGGCACTTACAGGGCTTGGTCTTATAGAGAGCTCTCTTGCAATTCAGTTTGGTTGTTTAGAGACAAGATTGTTGCATTGTGCAATGGTGCAGCTTGTGTTGTTGTTGCAAGGTTTAGAAAGAAGACCATAAATAGTGCCCCTTTTGTTTTTTATCTTAATTTTATGCAACTGAGACCTAAGGTAGGCCCACATCGAGTCAGCAACCCTGAGTAGGACCTAATAGGACCTCCAAGTCCGTAAGTTTTTAGTCTAGTTTAAGTTGGGATTCTGAACCCAATAAAATAAAAAATAACAGTAGGGAACCAAAATGGTGCAGTACCAGTTTTATGTTTACTACGCGTAACCTACCTACCAGCCAAATGTTAATCCGGAAGAATCTATATTAGCTATATATTATAATAAGAGAGCTGTCCGTCTGTCCGTCAGTCCGTCTGTCCGTCACACTTTCAGAAATTGTGAGAAAAAATTGAGAAAAAAATTCAGAAATTGTAAAAAAAATTCAGAAATTGTATTACGGGCGGAAATGAAGCTCAAGATTTTCATGACTGTGTTCTTTTCTGTAGTTTAGCAATGGGGGAAGGGTGGGGTGGGGGTAATGGGGGATGGTGTGGTAATGGGGAGGGGTGGGGTAATGAGGGAGGGGGTTAGCCCAAGTTGTATGAATGGGGGTGAGGAGGTTTTGGGAGATACCAGATTCAGAAATGTTGACACAATGTGAAGCTCAAAATTTTCACGGCTGGGTTCTTTTTTTGTAGTTTAGCCTGTCTAACCGTCAGCGAAGCGGCGGAAACTGTACTAGGCTATACTATAATAAGAGAGCTGTCCGTCTGTCTGTCCGTCTGTCCGTCTGTCTGTCCGTCACACTTTCAGAAATTGTTAGAAAAAATTGTGAGAAAAAAATTCAGAAATTGTAAAAAAAATTCAGAAATTGTATTACGGGCGGCAATGTGAAGCTCAAGATTTTCATGACTGTGTTCTTTTCTGTAGTTTAGCAATGGGGGAAGGGTGAGGGTGGGGGGAAGGGTGGGAGTGGGGGGAAGGGTTGGGGTGGGCGGAAGGGTGGGGGTGGGGGTAATGGGGGATGGGTGTGGTAATAGGGAGGGGTGCTGGTAATGGGGGAGGGGGTTAGCCCCCAAGTTGTATGAATGGGGGTGAGGAGGTTTTGGGAGATACCAGATTCAGAAATGTTGACACAATGTGAAGCTCAAAATTTTCACGGCTGGGTTCTTTTTTTGTAGTTTAGCCTGTCTAACCGTCAGCGAAGTGACGGGAACTGTACTAGTATATTATAATAAGAGAGTTGTCCGTCTGTCTGTCCGTCTGTCCGTCACACTCAGAAATTGTGAGAAAAAATTGTGAGAAAAAAATTCAGAAATTGTATTACGGGCGGCAATGTGAAGCTCAAGATTTTCATGACTGTGTTCTTTTCTGTAGTTTAGCAATGGGGGAAGGGTGGGGGTGGGGGTAATGGGGATGGGTGGGGTAATGGGGAGGGGTGGGGTAATGGGGGAGGGGGGTTAGCCCCCAAGTTGTATGAATGGGGTGAGGAGGTTTTGGGAGATACCAGATTCAGAAAGTTGACACAATGTGAAGCTCAAAATTTTCACGGCTGCGTTCTTTTTTTAGTTTAGCCTGTCTAACCGTCAGCGAAGCGGCGGGAACTGTACTAGTATATATAATTTCATTACTAGGGTCCAAAACAGCTCTAATGTGTTATTGTGCAATGTCCTATCCAGGGGCGGATTAACATTTTCTGGGCCTTAGGCTTAGTATGTATGATCGGGCCCTTTTATTCATATACTATAAAAATTTAATTTTCATTGAGGGAGTAATGCATAATAGCGCACAAAACAAGTGTGAACGTGGTTGAACGTGTTTACAGCGCTGTGACTTGTGGCTAGGCTACAAATATCATAATTGATGCACATCGAGTGGGAGCATTTGCATAAAATTGACTGTCAGGATATTATTAATGAATTCGCAGGCAAAAAATGTCGCAAATTACAATTTTAAATATTTCTATTATTATATATGTATTTCAATTTTTATGTATCTCATTTTCCGAAATAAATTTTGTTTGATTGTTTTTTTTTACTTATACACATATTTTTGGCGGGCCCCTAAGACATCCGGGCCTTAGGCTTCAGCCTGTGCAGCCTATAGGGCTATCCGCCACTGGTCCTATCTTCAGATACTGTGTACCTCTCACCTATATAGCAGTCTTGGTTTCCAATACCTTATTTTTGTAATGTAGCAAAGATTATATATGCATATTGTATGTTGGGTGAAATGGCTATGCTGGCCTTATTTTTGTACTTGTATGTTAAGTTAAGTGGATATTTTGGCCTCATTTTTGTATTACGTTCAGTGTATAATACGTAAGATTGTACTTGTATGTTAGGTTAAGTGGCTATGGATTGTGAATGATTCGCAACAAAGATGTTTTGTTTGTTGTATAATTAATAATTTAAAATATAGTTTCCACAAAATCATATCCGAACTCAGCTTCCCATAATTCATCAGCATTTTTATTAAACTCTTTTATTTTCATAATTTCTCTGATTTCTTCATTAAGCTACAATTATTTTCTCCTACGTATACAAATGATCTTTTTCAGTTAATGATGTCTCGTGTAATAACAATATACATAAAATTGCCAGATAATTAATCAAACAGTATGCCACTACGCTAAGTTAAGTGGTTATGTTGGCCCTATTTTTGTATTAACTTCATTGTATAAGGTGTCCCATAAGTCCGGCATCATAGGAAAAATAATAAAAAAAGGCAAAACAAAAGCTTTTATTTACAGAACGTGCTCAATATGTCCACCATTGTTTTCAATACACAAATTCAGACGTGATACCCAGTCAGCAAGCACACGGTGATGCGCTGCCGCAAATGTTCAACATTCCTAATTTTCTCTGCGTATACCAGCGCTTTCAATTGGCCCCAGAGATAAAAATCTAGTGGCGTGAGATCCGGGCTTCTAGCTGGCCATTCCACAGGCCCTCGACGTCCTATCCAATGACCAGGGAATTGTTGGTACAAGTATCCCCTTACTTGGGTGCTGTAATGTGCAGGAGCGCCGTCTTGCTGGAACCATGTTGGGAAATTTCCTTCTTCGTTCAAGACACTAGGAAATGCTTCTTCCTTGAGCATACGTAGGTAGGTGCCTCCAGTGACATGTTCATCGAAAAAGATGATGCGATCCTTCCAAATGCCACACCATACCATCACCCGAGATGCACCTTGTTCCTTTGAAGAGGTATACCAGTGGGGGTTGTTTTGAGATCAGTACCGGGTGTTCTGTCGATTTTCCTCACCATTTCAGTAAAAAACAGCATCGTCACTGCATAATGGTGGACGGGAAATTGGCATCCCGAGCATATGAATTATGGTTTGTAAAAATAGGAAAATATGAATTTCTCCTATGATGCCGGACTTATAGGACACCATGTATAATACATAAGAGTGTATTTGTATGTTATTGTTAGGTTAAGTGGCTATGGATTGTGAATGATCCACAATAAAGATGTTTTGTTTGTTTGTATTCAATTTAATCTTAACTCAGCTTTCTAAGTTTTTTATTTTAGTTTGCCATTAAATAATTACATTAAAACAGAAAATGTACAGTGGAATACAATTAAGGCGTAACTCTTTTAGTTGTAAATTTAATCTGACTGCAGTTTGAAGGAAGTTAACGAACCGACAGCTAATTATCTTATGATAATTATCCAATACTTTTCGTGATTGTTGAATAATGTTGTTGATATGTAACAATAATAATAATAATAATAAATATATCTCTTATAACAGATTACAATGTGGACCACTGCAGTTAACAATTAGTTCTCTTGTGACCACAAAAATAAGTTAATCTGATTTTTCTGATGATTTAATGTCCATTGTCACAATTAAGGGAAAAGTCTATTTCATTTAAAGTTTAAATCATAATTTTAATCACATTCCAGTTCATGATATTACGCAAGCGTTACTAATATGTAATAATATTTCAATTTTGTATTAAAAAGCATGAAAACCAGTACTATTTAACCCTCATTGCATAACCTGGGTAAAAAATACCCTTGGTGTAATTTACCATGGCTATGAAATAGGTGTTTGCATCATTTCATAACCATCATTTCGTAACCTCGGTATAATCAGTGGTGGGCACCGTTAACCAAAAAGTTAACTTCGTTAACCGTTAATTCGTTAATTCGTTAAACATGTAACGGAAGTTACCGATAAACCGTTAACGTTAACTTTTATTATAAACGTTAACCGCTAATCCGTTAACCAAAAAGTTAACTTCGTTAACCGTTAATTCGTTAATTCGTTAAACATGTAACGGAAGTTACCGATAAACCGTTAACGTTAACTTTTATTATAAAAAAAATGAAAAACACAATATATATATAATTTAATTTTCCCTCTTCTTCTCGTTCTCCATTTTGTCCATGAGATGCATGTTGCCCTTCATGAAAATTAGCATATCAAAGTTTTCATCAGACAGGGATGATCTCTTGGCCCTCAGGATGTCCTTGCCCATAGAGAACAAACGCTCCACTGCAGCACTGGAGGGGATGGCAGAGATACTGAAGAGTAAACAGCCTCTGGCGCTACACGCTCACATTTACTTCTCAACGCCATCTATTATCTCATAAAGAAACTAATTCACATTGGGACTTGAAAGTACCGGCAAGATCAACAGGGTAGAAAAATAATTATGGAGATTTTAAAGATGTGGTACCTAGAAGTACCGCCAGGACATAAAGGGTTAAGGTGAAAACGCTCCCATTGTAAGACATCAATTGACTTAATTTATGTCATCAAAGTGACATGAGAATTGAAATCTTACCTGATCAGTTTTATGGTTCTTGAAATGTATCAAGGAGACTACTAATAAGGTACTCACAGACATATTATAAATATACATGACTTACTTGACAACGATTATTTTTAAATATTCACTAGCACAAACATGTTGCGCAAGAGACAGACTGCAAATGAAACGAATGTAGTTATTTGTTGTAATTGTTACATATATTATTGAAAGTGCCTTAAAATGCTCGTGATATTTCTTGAAAGAAGTTGAAACATTCAACTCAAATGGCAAATCTTTCCGCCTGATTTTACAGTCGACCATGTTTTGCTCAAACCAATGCCATAAATAACTATCATATTTGGTAAGACACAAATTGTGGCGACGGAAACAAATATATCGCCTGATTTTGCACTGCGGAAATGGAAATTCGTTCATCACTATTAACAGTGGCGGATTAATTGCGCACCTGCTCAGCACTGAAAATAATAGAAACTTTTAAACGTTTATTTATGAATTTTTTGGGTTAACGGACTTGAGTTAACGGAAGTTAAATGTAACGGAAGTTAAATGTAACGGAAGTTAATTAGTCCGATAATGATTTTCAAAGTTAACTTAAATGTTAAATCGTTAACGAAAAAGTTAACTTCGTTAATTAACGATTAACGGATTAACGGTTTGTGCCCAGCTTTGGGTATAATATACCCTTGAAATAACTTACCATGGTTATGAAATAAGGGTTAAATTTTAACCTCGACAAGCTTTTCCAAAGTTGTAGTCACAATAACTTTTCTAAATGATTACTGTTCCCTTCATGCCATTTGCATTGTCTTTCTAGGTTTGGGAGAACTTCAAGTGAAGGGAAACGAACCTCTCTTACCCGAACCTAACCTTAGTTCATCTAATCTAACTTAACCGACCCTTAACCTAAGTAGCCTAACCTAACCACCAAGGTCCGGAAGAGGAATCACAGGCCTTGGTGCTACTTTTGACTCCGTGTTAGAAAATCTAGAAGAGGAAGAACCATTGTTGTCCCAAGGCGATATGATGACTAAGCTGATTGATGCAGCATTGCTTGTATGTATTAAGTTAAGGTGTATATATATCCATCTCATAATTGTAAGGTTAGTGAAAAATTCACTTAATTTAGAGCTAGCATTTTTGGGCTCTTGTGGCATCATTGTTTGGGCACTCTTGTGGCATCATTTTGGGGCGCTGCGCGTCTTTTCTACTCGTTTGTGGAATGCCGTACTTACAGGGTGTGGTCTTATAGAGAGCTCTCTTGCAATTCAGTTTGGTTGTTTAGATACAAGATTGTTGCATCGTGCAATAGTGCAGGTTGTGTTGTTGTTGCAAGATTGAGAAAGAAGACCATAAATAGTGCCCCTTTTGTTTTTATCTTAAATTCATGCAACTGAGGCCTAACGTAGGCCCACATCGAGTCAGCAACCCTGAGGTAGGACCTAATAGGACCTCAAGTCCGTAAGTTTTTAATTTTAGCTTAACTTGGGCTGTAGGTAGAACTGGCCCTTTAGAACTTGGCCGTTCACGGCTCAGCTGGGATTTTGAACCCAACAAATAAATAAATAACATGGTTCTTCAGAATCGGATTCTAGCCCAAGACTGAGTCAGTGACTATTTTTCGGCAAAGTTCTGATTGTGCAAATTGTAGCCCAAGTTAGGCCTAGACGGGTTGAGCATTATTGAGTTAAGGTCCCAGGGTAGAAAGTTTGGTCGCCCAATTGCGAAACTTGGCCACTCGTCTGTCGTTGTTTTTGGCCTACATTTTTACCGGTTTGGTTAATTTTGGTTTATTATTGAATTAAGGTCCCAGGGTAGAAAGTTTGGTCGCCCAATTGCGAAAGTTGGCCACTTGTCTGTCGTTGTTTTTGGCCTACATTTTTACCGGTTTGGTTAATTTTGGTTTATTATTCGTAGGCGAAGGTTGCAGACTTCGGTGCGCCAGTTACTTGGGTGGAAAATTTGGTATTCCATATTGGTGGTTGGTTAGTACCCCACCCAGCAATTCAGTTTATTTGAAAAAGGCAAAATTTGCGTTTGATCAGTTTGGTTAAGTATTTCTGCCAATTCAGCTCATTTGGCATTGAGCCCAATTGTTTGCATTGAAGATGAGTGCATCTGAATTGAACAAATTTAAAAAAAGGAGAAGGCCTACAAAGGTCTAATTACAAAGGTCATTGCCACTATAGATTCTGCCATAGAGCAAGAGGATTTAAGCTTAGTGACTGCGCAGCTTTCCATATTAGAAACTAAAAAGGTTGCTCTAAGTGAAGTAAATATTAAAATTGAGGCTCTTATAGAAGAGGATGAAATAGAAAATAACATAATTTACTTTGAAGAGATTATTGATGATATAATTAAAGTAGGCCACCGAGCAAAAGAGTTTAGCAGCTCAGTACAGTTAGAGACCAGGTCTAATAATGAAACACAACACTCAACAAATGGTGTTTGTGAAGTTAAGGTTAACAGATCTGCAGTTCAATTACCGAGGCTTGTACTCAAAACATTTTCTGGGAGTATTCAGGAATGGCAAGGATGGGCAGACAGTTTCCAATCAGCAGTTCATTCTAGTCAAGTGTTAAGTGCGGTGGAGAAGTTTAATTATTTGCAGTCCCTCTTGGAAGGGGAGGCAGCAAAGACAATAGCAGGATTAGCATTAACAGAGGCTAATTATAATGTGGCTTGGGATATATTAAAGAAACGGTTTGGTAAGCCAGAGATCTTAATTAAAAGCCACCTCCGTGAACTTTTAGCTATACCTCCTGTTAATAATCCTAATAGTGTCAAGGAGTTACGGCAGTTATATGATGAATTTGAAGTTAGAACTAGGTCCCTGGACAACTTGGGTGTAGGAATGGAAAGGTATGGTATAATGTTGGTTACTATACTGGAATCTAAATTGCCTAGCTCAATTTTGCTTGAATTAAGTAGGGGACACTCTACAGCAAAGCTGGGCACTTGCGGGTTTTTTTGCGGTACTGCGGTACTGCGGTACTACCGCACTACCAAACCGGTACCGCATAACGCAGTACCGCAAAGGATCGCTGAAAGTACAGGCTGTACTTTCAGCGATCCTTTGCGGTACTGCGTTATGCGGTACCGGTTTGGTAGTGCGGTAGTACCGCAGTACCGCAAAAAAAACCGCAAGTGCCCAGCTTTGCTCTACAGAACATGTGTACATCCCCCTTCAGCAGATGTTAAGTCTTTTAGGCACAGAATTAGCAAGACGAGAGGGAATTGAGTTTGCACAGTGGGATGTTAAACAAGGGGACAAAGGCAGGCACAGCACCAAAGTTTCTACAAAAAGGAATAGCCCAGGTACAGTGTCAGCTCTACATGCATCCTCTGAGAATAAATTAAAGGGAATCAAGGAATGCATATTTTGCGAAGGCAACCACAAGTCATATAAATGTGAGGTGGCTGAGGCTTTACCCTTTGAGGAGAGAAAGGACAGGGTAACTAAGTCCACAGCATGTTTTAAATGTTTTTTGAAAGGTCACAGAGCAAGGTTTTGTAAGTTTAAAATTTTGTGCCAAAAATGTCATGGCAGGCATCAGCCATTATTGTGTGAAAACACTCCTAGGGCCTACCCCAGCAGTAGAGACATCAGTGGCACATGCCACTGCTATGAAAGGGAGTAAAAGTAAAGGGGGATTATTGCAAACAACTGCAGCCTTATTAATTGGGAATGATGGAGAAGCTACTGTAAGAGTGTTGTTGATAGTGGTAGCCAGTGTAGCTTTATTAAGACCAGAATTTCCAGAAAATTGAAGTTTAAAGAACTTAAGAGGGAAAATTTAAGAATTTCTGTGTTTGGGGGTTCCGTTCAAAACCGAACCAAATTTAAGAAGGTAGAAGTTCTGGTTAAGGGGTTGTTACCGCAAAGTCCCACTATCAAGGACTTAGGGTTGCCAACCGTCCTTTTTGAAAAGGACAGTCCTTTTTTGTAGATTTTTGTCCTTGTGCTTTCTTGAGTTCGGAAAGGACGCCATTTGTCCTTTTCTGATAACAATCTTGTTCCAAACAACAGTTTTATAACAAAACTTTTGTTTAAAAGGAAATAATTATAAAGTCTTAAGTCGAGTAACATTTTATAAATTCATTTCTTCACTTAAATGTTAACGTTCCGTGTAGCGGAAAAGTATAAATTTAAAAATAAATATTGTTACCATAAATTTTGTCAATGCATGACTCAATGGGTCAATATCTGTATATCAATAAAAATATTTACTTTAAGAAAATATGCAATAAAAAAAGCATGCAGTATAAATTGTAATAAATTATAAATAAAATTTTACTTCTTTCCCTAACCTTGTAGACAGTATATTGGAATTGATGTTCTTGTCCTTTTTTTCAAACTTCATGGAGTTCGCAACCCTAATCAAGGTCCAAGCTGTAGAGAGTGAGGAACTTTGTGCTCCAGTCACTACTTGTTTAGATATGGCATGTGTCCAAGAATTGCAAGTTAAAGGAATTAATTTGGGCAATTATAAGTTTGAAGGAACAGAAGATATTAGTCTTTTGATTGGAGCTGACTATTATTGGGACTTCATCACTGGTAATATTGTCCGCACATCTCGAGGCCCGGTAGCTATTGAAAGTAAGCTAGGCCGGATGCTACATGGTAGCTATTGCAATGAAATGGAAGTTAAGGCTCTTTTTGTTAAGATTGAGGAGAACAGCCATGGTTTGGAAAGGCATTTGAAAGCATTTTGGGAACTTGAATCCATTGGCATAAAGGACAAACAGGCAAGTACAGTGAACAATGATGTTTTAGAGCAATTTGAAAAAGGGATTGGGTTTAGAGATGGTTGCTATGAAGTTGGCCTCCCTTGGAAGGATTCTTGCAAACCCGGTTCAAACCTTCAGCTAGCTAATCGGAGGTTGGAGACTTCATTGTGTAGCTGGTTCCTTCTTGGTGCTACTTGTAGTTGCCGGGAAGAATGAAGGATACAGGGTTGCCAGATCTACAGATATATCTGTAGATCTACAGATTTTATGAAGCAATTCAGATTTTCAGATTTTTTCAATAATTTATGCATAATCTACAGATTTTTAATCCAGCAAGCAATCATTATTATTTACTTCCAAAATTTACAACAAGGAAATATTAGGCCTACAGTCTCAATCAATAGGACACAAATGTTCTCGGTATTCAGTTTCAGAAGTCGAGTCGACTCGCTTCTGACTACGATATACATGCCGATTAAATCATTTAATCGGCGCTGATTGGTTGATATTCCCTCTACGTCATGGTAGCATGGAATGTTTTTGTTTTTGTTGAAAAAAATGATATTTATCTGTTTAAATCTAAAAAGGATTTTTTTTGGTTTCATTTATGTGTATGAATTAAAGAAGTATTCCGGTGTTCTTATAGTTATTATAGCAATACCCAAAAGGTATTTCCTTTGCCACAAAGTAACGGAATTCAATTTGTTTACTTTCATTTACTTTACTTTTTTTTATGTTAAAGTGCCATATTTATATAAGTTTATAAAATAAAGAAAATATTATACAAGATTTTATCATTGATAATACCTTAAGACAGTAAATTAAATAAAAATATGTCAAAATTATTATTTAGATAAATATTATAAATCTACAGATTTCTACAGATTTTTTAATCAGATTTATCAGATTTTTAAAAATTCCATCTGGCAACACTGGAAGGATACGAGAGGCAAGCTATCGCTTTGTTGGGTATCTCTTTTAGAGGCCTCTCGTGTCCTCTTCTCTCCCTGTCGTTTGGGGGGTTGGCGTCTTGAAAGAAAAGCCAGTCGTTTTCAGAGTTTATTGAGTTCCTTGGTTGGCTGGGGTTCTTTTACAGAAGATTTTGTTATTTTATATACAGCTGAATTAATTAAATATATATATAAATTTATGTACAATACTTATTTATAAAGATTATATATGATTCTTAAAATTACACAATGATAAAATATATACAATTTGGTACGCGCAAAATTGGTTTGTCGGTAACTAATATAAAAATAATATAAATGCGGAAAATTAACTGCGCGGCCCCACACTACTGCCCACCCGAGAAGCGGAGCACGTATATCAAAAGTAGAAATATTCGGGTCTTGATTTGAATCGGATCCTTCGTCCAGCTCGCGTTGATCCTCGGTCGGCCTCGTTTCCGGGTGTTGCGTTGTCCTGCGCGCCCGTCCTGAGGTCTGTATTTGCTACCTCCGAGGTGCGTCCTCCATCGTCCTTTTTCCTTGCGTGCTTTTTCTCCGATCCGATGTCGTCCGATTGTGCGCCCGGTACCTGTGTGGGACCTGAAACTATATACGCCGGTTTTAAACGATTAATTGAAATGGCTTCTGATGATCCGTTGGTTTTTTCTATTACGAAGTACTTATCGTGGCGTTCGAGAACACGGAAAGGTCCTTGATATGGTGCCTCGAATGGTTTTCGAACGCGGTCGATGCGTACCCATACGTGGCTTGATTTGTGGAGTTCCGATGGAATGAATGATTTGGGGGCTGAGTGAATGTTTCCTTGAGAGAGTTGGGCGAAATCGATTTGCGTCATTTTCTTGGCTAATTCGGAGATGAATTTTGAATTGGATTTTGACGACGAATTGGCGATCATTGGCCTCGGGCATAATAGGGTGGTTCCGGTGACGGTGGTGAACGGTGAATAACCCGATTCGTTGGGGAGACTGCGTAAACCAAGGAGAACTATGGGTAAAGCGGGGAGCCAATCTTGTTTTCGAGCGATGATTGCTGTTGATGGTGCGATGAGATCTTTCAATTATTCCGTTGGTCTGAGGGCGATACGACAAAGTTCTTAGTCGGTGAAATCCGATGAGAGCTGAGAGTTCCCTAAAGAGTTCGGATTCGAATTGGGATCCGCGGTCCGTTATGACTTGCAGTGGTACACCAAATCTTGAAATCCATACATCGAGAAATGCGTGTGCTATTGATGTGGCTGTAGTATCAATCAGAGGATATGCTTCTATCCATCTTGTGGCACGATCGATGCAGGTTAGGAGATATCTATATGGGGAAGGATATGTTTGACCGGGCAAAGTGGTTGGCGGTAAGGGACCGACGATGTCGATATGTACCGTTTCAAATCTTGAACTTGGTAAATCGAAGGGGGTTATTTCTGATTTTGTATGGCGAGAAATTTTTGAGGATTGACATGATTCACAATTTCGGGACCAAGTTCGAATATCCTTATTCATTGAGGGCCAAAAGTATCTTGATTTAATGATACGAAGTGATTGCTTGATGCCTGGATGAGAAATATTATGAAATTGATTGAAGATGGAAGATCGATGCTGCTTGGGAACAAAAGGACGGGGATATGGCGTGGATGTATCGCAATATAAAGTTGTATTTTCTGGAAACGGGAACGGCTTGAGACGTGGAAGAAATTCTTGCGTTTCTTGATCTTTTTGTTGAGATTCCGCGATTGCTGATAAATCGAAAGCGTCGATATGTACTGCGTTTACGTTGCGTGAAAGGCAGTCCGCTACGACGTTTTCGGATCCACAGATATGTATTACATCGCATACGTATTCCGTGATGGCAGACCAATGACGTTGTTGTCGGTCTGTCTTGGCTCGTAAGGGACTCTTGTAGGCAGAAACCATCGGTTTGTGATCCGTGAAGAGTATTACTTGACGACCTTCTAAAAATTGACGGAAATGCAGGACGGCTAGGTATGCTGCGAGTAATTCTCTATCGTATGCGGCGTACGCTTGCTGAGTTGTAGTTAATTTCTTGGAAAAGAAGGCGATGGGAACTGGTGTGCTGTCGATTATTTGATGAAGAACTGCTCCAGCTGCTATTTGTGAGCAGTCCGTAACTAAATGAAGGATTGAGCTTGATGGAAGAGGATGACAAAGCGTAACGGCGTTCCGTAGTGCATCCTTGACATCTTGAAAGGCTTGAATTGCTTCGTCGTTCCACTGTAGACTTTTGCTTTTGACTTGAGTTCTGACGATTTCACTTAAAGGTGAGACTAAATCTGCGTAACAGGGTATCATATGGCGATAGAATCCCGTCATTCCTAGGAATCTTCTGAGGCTTTGGTAATCTTGCGGTTGGGGAATATCTTGAATTTCGGAGACTTTGTTTACAGGAGGACGAATGCCTGCTGGGGAAACTTCATGACCCAGAAATTCAATTTTGGATTGCTGAAATATGCATTTTTTCTAAGGAAATTCTTAAATTGTGTTCTTGAAGGATCTTGAATACGCGTTCTAAGTCTTTCAAATGGTCAACTGCGTTATTTGAATGGACTAAAATATCGTCGAGATACACAAATACGCAGTCAACTCCTCTGAAAATTGTATCCATGAAGCGTTGAAATGTTGCAGGGGCGTTTCTTAAACCAAATGGCATGTATAAATACTGAAATAAACCAAATGGAGTTGTTATAGCCGTTTTCTCGATATCTTCTGGGTGGACTGGAATTTGGCAAAGCTGGGCACTTGCGTTTTTTTTGCGGTACTGCGGTACTGTGGTACTACCGCACTACCAAACCGGTACCGCGTAACGCAGTACCGCAAAGGATCGCTGAAAGTACAGCCTGTACTTTCAGCGATCCTTTGCGGTACTGCGTTATGCGGTACCGGTTTGGTAGTGCGGTAGTACCGCAGTACCGCAGTACCGCAAAAAAACCGCAAGTGCCCAGCTTTGGAATTTGGTGATATGCTCTGACTAGATCGATTTTGCTAAAGCATGATTTTCCGTGCAGAGATGTTGACAGACTTCTTATATGAGGAAGTGGATATCTGTCCGGTTTCGTGACAGCGTTTAGGCTTCTATAATCACCACACGCCCGCCATTCGCCTGGTATCTTCTTCGGAACGAGGTGTAACGGTGAGGCCCATGGTGATTTTGAGGGTTCTATAATTCCATCTTGAAGTAAGTTGTTGAAAGTAGCCTTAGCTGAGGATAATTTATCGGGTGGAAGACGTCGAGGGCTTGCAAACACTGGTGGTGCGCTGCCAGTGTCGATGGTATGCTTGACAGTGTTGGTGGAAACTTTCTGCGGTTGAGCTGGTTTCAGTAGTGAGGAGTACTTGTCAAGCAGGTTCCTGATTTATTGAGGTAATTTGTCGGTAGGGTTAATATTGATGAGGTGAAGGTCTTTGGATTGCACAGGTTTAGTAGTGGCTTGAAGAGTTGTTCCTCTATCCTTCAAAATGCCATGCTTGCAGTCCACAAGGATGTCATAATGGGATAGAAAATCGGCGCCGAGAAGTGGACTGGAGACTTGGGCGACGACGAATGGCCACCTGAATATTCTTCGTAATTTAGGAATTGATATGTCCAGTGTTACTTCTCCTAATATTTCGAGCGGCTGACCGTTTGCGGTGGAAATCTTTACTGCGGTTGGGTGGAGTTGACAATCATTGACACAAGTTGGTGGTAAAATTGAGATGCTCGCTCCTGTGTCAATGATAAAATTGACCTTCAGACTGGCGATGCGAGCTGCGACTGAGATCAGCGGCAGGCCGGACGTCGCGTTAATCACAGCCTGCTTATCTAGTTTTCCGACGTTTCTCTTGATGGTGAGGAAGATCTTGAATTTGGGCGTGACGAGGGGAGCAGCTTGGCGTCATCTTTATTTGGCCACTTGCACCATGGCCTGCAGGTCCTTGCTTAGGGGCCATAATAAAGGTGCGCGCGGCACACCACCGGCCGCTGATTCTCGCTGAAGGGTTTTAGGCCGATGGGGATATTCGTTCTTGGGCTTGTATTGACTCGAGTTGACGTTGGCGCCGCGTAGCAGCTTTGTTGAGCGAACGGTATTAACTCATCGGCTAGTTTGCCGAGTTGAGTTAGCGTCAGCTCCTTTTGTGCTGCTACGACGGGCGCTATTGAGGATGGGAGCGCCTGGATGAATTTATGCTTCACCAAATCATCGCTGACGCCCACCTTCAGTGCCGTTTGGTGGATATCGAAGGAATTGGGAGGGCTTTCCAGTGAGAGGATGTTGGAGATGAGTCGTTCGAAGAGTCCTGGCTTCGTCTTTTCGTAATGACTCACGATTTCTTCTTTTAAATCGGTGTACGACTTGTTGGAGAGAGTTGCTGCTGAAATTCGTGAGACGACTTCGGGGGGTAACGAGGCTAGAACATGGAAAAATTTGGTCTCTTCGGATGTTATTCTGGAAATGTGGAATTGTGCCTCTATGATGGAGAACCATCCTGCGGCCGACGCTTCAGAGAACGTGGGTGGCTTGATGGTGACATGGTGCACTCCTGATTCAACAGATTCCATCTTGCGGGAATGTAATTCGGGTCTGCTGCTGCTTTGGTTCCGACCGGCTACTACGGGTAGGCGGCGAAGAGGCGTGGCTTCGGTTTGTTCCGCCCGGCGACTGAAGGATGCTGCTTCCGCTGGCTGCTTCGGGTCACTCCGGGGTCACCAATTGTAGCTGGTTCCTTCTTGGTGCTACTTGTAGTTGCCGGGAAGAATGAAGGATACGAGAGGCAAGCTATCGCTTTGTTGGGTATCTCTTTTAGAGGCCTCTCGTGTCCTCTTCTCTCCCTGTCGTTTGGGGGGTTGGCGTCTTGAAGGAAAAGCCGGTCGTTTTCAGAGTTTATTGAGTTCTTGGTTGGCTGGGGTTCTTTTACAGAAGATTTTGTTATTTTATATACAGCTGAATTAATTAAATATATATATATAAATTTATGTACAATACTTATTTATAAAGATTATATATGATTCTTAAAATTACACAATGATAAAATATATACAATTTGGTACGCGCAAAATTGGTTTGTCGGTAACTAATATAAAAATAATATAAATGCGGAAAATTAACTGCGCGGCCCCACAATTGTACAGGCTAAGAAAAAATGAGGAGTTGTTAATTGAATACAATGAGGCCATCCTAAGCTATGTAAGGGAGGGCTATGCTGAAAGGGTGCAAGGTGAGCTGGTGAGCCAGGAGGCACATTATCTGCCACACCATGCAGTGGTACGGCGAGACAAAACTACCACCAAACTGAGGGTAGTTTTTGATGGCTCAGCCAAGGACAAAGGTGGTGTGTCCTTGAATGACTGTTTGGATGCTGGGCCAAATTTAAATGCAGATTTATTTTCCTTGTGACTGAGATTCAGGTTTGGTAGAGTAGCATTGACTGCAGATGTGAAGCAAGCCTTTTTGCGGATAAAGTTAAAACCAGAGGACAGAGATGCAGTAAGGTATCTGTGGGTGGATACGAAAGACTTGTTGGAAAATGAACCTAAGGTTCAAGCATATAGAATGAAGTCAGTGTTGTTTGGCCTCAGCTCTAGTCCATTTCTGTTGGCAGCTACTATGCAGTACCATTTTAAGAATATTCTGAAGTCTATCCTAACACTATTGAACACATAAGGAAAAATTTTTATGTTGATGATTTGCTGTGTTCCGTGGATAATACAGAAATGGCTAAACAGATATTCATGGAGGCTAGAGCTATAATGAGGGAGGCTGGCATGGAGCTTAGAAAATGGCAGACCAATCATTCTCAATTACAAGAGTTTATGAGTCAGTCCTGTGTAGTACCTGATGCAGCAGAAAGTATTGAGGATTCTGGTATTAAGGAGTTGTGGGCAATAGACGCAAAGGTGCTAGGCATTGTTTGGCAGCAAGGAGATGATTTGTTTACCTTCAATGGGAAATCTTTAGTAGAGCTGGCTGAGAATGAGACAAGGTGGACAAAACGTACAGCTCTTAGTTTGGCTTCAAAGGTCTTTGATCCTTTTGGATTCCTGGCTCCATTTGTGATAAAGTCAAAAATTTGGTTGGTTTCAGAGCCTCTGAGAAATTGGACTTGGTTGGGACCAAGAGTTACCTGATCATATGGTGGTAAGGTGGAAATATTGGTTCAAAGAATTGGCACATCTTGGAGACATTGAAATCCCAAGATGGTACTTTGGAGAGTTGAACAAGAGTCCAGACAATTTGGAGCTGCACATCTTTTGTGATGCAAGTGAGGAAGCCTATGCAACTTGTATTTATATAAGAGGCGCATTGCAAGAGGAAGTAAGTTGCAGGTTGGTTGCTGCAAAGAGCAGAGTAGCACCTTTGAAAAGGCTTTCTGTTCCAAGGTTGGAATTGATGGGTGCAGTTATTGCTAGTCTGCTTGCAGTTACAGTGCAAAAGTCTTTGGCCCTCTGTGAAATGCCAACCTATTATTGGACAGACTCCACTATAGTTTGGCACTGGTTAAGAAGCCAGGCAAGGAAATGGAAACCATTTGTTGCCAATAGGGTGGAGGAAATTCAAGCGCGCACAGATCCCAAGCAATGGAAGCATTGTCCAGGCATCCAAAACCCCGCTGATTTACCAACACGACACGAGGAATTTCAGTGAAAGACCTTGCACAGTCAAGTTTGTGGTGGAATGGGCCAGAGTGGCTAAAACTTGGAAGTGAAAACTGGCCTTCTAATCAACCTATTGTAGGAGAATGTCAGGCTGAAGAAGCATGGGTGAGTGAGGTGAGAAAATGCACTGTAAACAGTTGTCAAGTTATGCAGCAGGACACCATATTGAGGCTTGAGGACATTAACAGTCTGAAAAGGTTGTTAAGAGTGACAGCATGGGTATATAGATTTACCAACAATATTAAGGGAGAAACAAGAAGGGAAGGAATTCTGAACAGTAAGGAGATTCAGCAAGCCAGGAAATACTGGGTGGTATATGTGCAGAAGGAAAAATTTGGTGAAGAGAGGGAATTGCTCACCAGCCGTCCATTACAGGTTCTACCAACACATTCTGCTCTCAAGGGTTTGGATGTGTTTTTGGATCAGGATTTATTGAGAGTAGGAGGTAGACTACAGTTTTCTGGGGTTCCAGAGGAGAAAAGACAACCAATTTTGCTACCTTCTGGGGGGCACTTTGTGGACCTTTTGATCCTGGATACTCATCATAAGCTGTTACATGCTGGAGTTAGAGAAGTGATAATAGAGATCAGATAACAGTTTTGGATTCCCAAAATTAGACAAGTAGTAAAAATGGTCTTGCATAAATGTGTGGTTTGCAAGCGTTGGAGTGCAAAGCCTTATTATGAAAAGGTGGCTCCACTTCCACGAGAACAGTGTGTCTATACTGCCCCATTTGATGTAGTGGGAGTAGACTTCGCAGGTCCAGTCTATGTGTATGAGCAAGGGCAGTCTAACAAAGGTTATATATGTCTTTTCACATGTGCTACTATCAGAGCAATCCATTTGGAGTTGGTAAGCAACTTAAGTAGTGATGTATTTCTTTTGGCCTTTAAAAGGTTTGTGAACAGAAGGGGTTTCCCAAATAAAATCATATCGGATAATGCAAAAACCTTCAAAAAGGCTGCAAAGGAACTCCAAGAAGTTTGGTCCTTGCTAAAAGAGGAAGGATTCCAATCCTACCTTTCACACCAAGGGGTGGTGCTAGGACAACTGCCCCCGGACAACCGCCCCCCACATTGCCCCCCGACAACCGCCCCCCGGACAACTGCCCCCGTAGGACAATCGCCCCCGGATTATTGCCCCCCATAAGTAAATAAAAATTAAATAGGAATTAAATTTATTAATATTCATAAAAAACAAACCTAACCTAACCTAACCTAGCCTAACCTAACCTAACCACCAACTATGACTTTCAAAACGACCTTTCAATAAGTATTGCCAACTGTTTAAATATAATTAATTAATCCATAGTATATATGAAATACAATAAGTCTTGCCAACTGTTTAAATAAAATTAAGTAGCTAAACTTCATAATTTTATTATAAATAAGTGTGAAAAATGCTCTGTATGAATTGGTCCACAATTAACCCACCCCTTATATCTCCAGTCTAACTATAGAGTAGATCAAGTCTAGCCTAGAGGGGTCAGCCTAGAGATTCCGGAAATGGTCCAGAGCGGGCAGATAAATTGAGGTCCACAGTAGGATTCCTCACCAAATTAGGTTAGAGCAATCTACCTTTACCTTTGTTAAGCTATGAGTTGATGCTGGGTCTTAGGCCACAATGTAGGCCTAAGTTGTCTGACCCAGCTTAATTTAATGAGTCTACGTAAAACTGGGTTAAAAACACAATTAGTCACTTACTGCTAGTTATTAGAGAGTCCCTTTTCCCGTCTTGTTTAATTGTTAAGAGCGTACTTGCTGGTGGGGATCTTTTTCGTTGTCCGTTCTTGTCCCTTCTCCAGTTCCGTCCTCTCGTCCCGTTCCTCGTTTTCCTTCTTCCTTGTCTTCCTTTTTTCGGGGCTTTTTCCACCAGCGTGGTCTTGTTTTTTTTTCGGTTGGTTGATCGGTAATGTATATCTATTACCGAGCACGCTCTTGTCACACAGTATGTAAATACTAGTGTGGAGAATAACTCTGGTGAGCAACCAATTGGTTTCATTCACCCAGTATTGACATAAAAGGAATTTAATAATTGTTAGATTAACTACCTACCTACTCAGTGAACCATTTTCGTTACCTCCCAACTACCCACACCAGTTTTCCATATAGTGGGGGCCCCGGGAGATAAAAATTTTGGTGTCAGTGTCACAATTTTTATGTCTGAGTGTAGACTAGCTAACTATTTGACTGAAAATGCCTGTTAATCTGATTAACAGTGCCTATCCTCACCTTCTCATGGAGAAGATGTAGCATTTAATTAGAAGAGAAAATATACATCCATAGGATGAAACTGTCTATGGTCTTTACCATAAGAAAAGAAAAAGTGAAAGTTAGAAGATAAAATTACAATTCCCCAGCATCTATTTTTTGTTGTAAAACTAGTCGCGCCTTTAATGCTGTTTGTCGCTGAGGTCTTGTGTCTGTCAATGTTGTAGTAGGATGCGTTACCACTCCTACTGTCAAAGGAATAGTTACTGGAAGTTCAGTGTCTCCAGTTGTTACTGTCAGTGGAGAAGGTTCTCCAAAGTCCATTGTTTTGGGTCCAGACTCTAAAGGGTACAAAAGAGAAATGTCTCTTGTTGTTGTGTCACCCGTTGAAGTCCTTAATTTGACCACTCTTGTTACCCCGTCTGCCCCTGGTCTGAGTTCTAAAACTCTAGCCAGAGGCCAGTATTGTCATGGAGTACTGTCATGTATGAGAACAAGGTCCCCTACCTTAATGTCAGACCAATCCTTCTTAGTCATTTGTTTATGTCTCTCCCTTAGACCCATCAAGTACTCAGTTTTCCACTGTTTAATAAAATGAGCTTTAACTCTAGTTAAGTGTTGTAACTTAGTCTGGAGTTCATCGTGTCGTTGAGTCCAGTTTGGGTCTTCTGAAGAGTCTATATTGTAGTCCGGCAGGAGACTAACTTGTTCTCCCCGAATCAAATGATTTGGAGTTAATGGTTCCGGGTCATTAATGTTGTCACTCACATAAGTGAGTGGTCTATTGTTGATGATGTTCTCAATCTCAGCCAGGAGAGTGAGCAACTCAAATAAGTGTATCTGTTTTTTACCAATTGCTTTCTTCAAGCAATTCTTTACTGTTTGTATATTCCTCTCCCAGATAGAACCATACCAAGGAGAGTTAACTGGAATATACTTCCACTTTATGTTTGAATTTTGTATATATAATTGTGCGAGTTCGTTGCTTAACAAGTCGTTGATGACTTGTTCACCAGCCTTGAAATATGTAGCATTGTCAGTCCAAACTGTCTGGGTACTGAATGTCGTGCACAGAATCTCTTAAAGACAGCAACAAAAGATTCTGCTGTAAGGTCCTCCACAACATCCAGATAAACAGCTCGTGAGCCAGCACATGTAAACTACAATGTACATTTTTTGTTCAGTGTCAACCACCCTACAGTCAATGCTCCTGTATAGTCAATGCCTACAGTCTCAAAGGGTCTGTTGAGAGTAACTCTCTCCTCTGGCAAAGCAGGAGGATTTGGTTTCTATAGGGCCTAGCATGAATACGCCTACATGTGACACACTCACTCAGGACTGTTTTAACAGTGATCCTTCCCTTGGGTATCCACTAAGTTTTCTTAATGTAGTTAGTGTCTGTGGCAGAGCTGGGCACTTGCGGCATATTTTGCGGTACTGCGGTACTGCGGTACTACCGCAAACCGCAAACCGGAACCGCATAACGCAGTACCGCAAAGGATCGCTGAAAGTACCGCAGTACCGCTACCGCATTCAAATTTACGCGTACCGGTTTGGTACCGGTTTGGTAGTGCGGTAGTACCGCAGTACCGCAGTACCGCAAAATATGCCGCAAGTGCCCAGCTCTGGGTCACTCTGTGTGGTACCCCCATATGATGTACATCATTGTGTGTTTGTCTGATGATTAATGTGGTCAAATAGCTAAATCTAGGTAAAAGGATTGGATGTTTGCTTTTGTATGACAGTTTTGATTTGTCTAATCTCCCTTTACACCTTAGAAGGCCTTCCTCATCTCTGAACAAATTTAGATCCACAACTACTGATGGTACAGGTTCTTTTGTTTGTTTCCCATTAGTCAAGAATTCTAACTCTTTATTGTACTCTTTTGTTGTGCATGGCCTATCCAGTACTTGGTTGCAACTTCTGTATAATTATGATTGTTTTATTTAGCTGTTTGTTTATTGTAGTTAAACAGTTGTGAGCAAACTCAAACAGTAGGCTGTGACCCTGACAAGTTTGCTGAAATCAGAATACTGTTCATAATTATGGAAAAACTATACGCGCTCACAACATGGTATCATATGTGGTACATTTATTTCATAATTAAATATAAATTATTAATTAATTGAATTAAATATCTATACAAAATTGCCTCGGGATTGCCGACATAGCCTATTGGGAATGAAATAATTGAATTGCCATACGTACAAAGAACCTGTACGTATGAATCAGCCCCACATAGCAACAAGAAACCCAATTTATTATTTAGTCTACCAAAAGGTAGTAGACACACAAAATCATGCTAGTTCGGCAAATAATACACCAGAACCAAGGAACGGCTCTCAGGGCTGTTTATGTTACAGCGAAGCTTTAAACTGGGAGGATGTCTTTGTCCCCCCTCTAGTTCTGAGTGAATTCCTTATAATATAAAACCTAAGACTATAAAAGGATAGGCCTATTCCTTCAGGGGTTTATATAGTGACTGCCTATATTAATTACCTTAAGTAAATTCGTCGCGAAACTCGATCGTGGCGGCCCTACACCGAAGATGATCGTAACGCCCTACATCGAAGCAAACAAAGACCCAACAAAAATAAGGTGAGGCAAATTATTTCATTCTAGTATACTGTACGTCGCGCAAATCCGACGCTAGAATTACCGTAATCACTTAAATATAAAAAGGTCCTTTAAACACCTACATATTCATAACTCTCTAACGAAAAAGCATAGGGCTTTTGTCGGTAACCCTCCACTGAAATCTGCTGGAAATTTTCAGCGGATGAGGGCACAGGCAATCAACCCATAGCCCTATATAGTTTTTTCAAATGGTGGCCTGTGTATGGGGAACTAACCCCTCTAAAATTTACACTGACACACGCAGAGGCTAGGCTTAACTCAGTAGGCCTAACCCCAATTTCAACCGTAACCCCACTATAGTTTTTTCATATGGTGGCCTAAAACTGGGAACCGATTCCTTTACCTTTACACTAATCGAAAACAAAGGCTTGTTCATTTAACAGGCATAACTTATTTTAGGTCCTAAAAATAATAGGCCCACAACATTAAGCCTATTTAATAGGTCCTACTCTTCAAATTCAAAACTAAGCCTTGTTAATTTAACAGGCTTAACTCATTTGAGGTCCTATAAAATAATAGGCCCAAACATAAGCCTACTTGGTAGGCCCAACAAATAGGCCTATTTAGTAGGCCCACCTAACTTTACCTTACATAATAGGCCTACCTCTTAAAGTAGGCCTTACTCTTTACACTCAAGGCCTATCCTAATTAAAAACACTAAATTTATAATTGAACCTGAGGTGTAGGTTATAAAATTTATTTCAGCAATTTCTTACTCATTAACATCACAAAATTCGACTCAGACCTGTAACATCACAAAATTTGACTCGAACTGTAACATCACAAAATTTGACTCGAACTGTAACATCACAAAATTCGACTCGAACTGTAACATCACAAAATTCGACTCGAACTGTAACATCACAAAATTCGACTCGAACTGTAACATCACAAAATTCGACTCGAACTGTAACATCACAAAATTCGACTCGAACTGTAACATCACAAAATTCGACTCGAACTGTAACATCACAAAATTCGACTCGAACTGTAACATCACAAAATTCGACTCGAACTGTAACATCACAAAATTCGACTCAGATCTGTAACATCACAAAGACCTAAAGCAATTGCACAAATTCAAACCTATACCCCCTAACACCTATTAGTGACCCTATTCCGAAGTCCTATTTGACATATAGGCCCAACCTATTCAAGTCCTATTTGACATATAGGCCCAACCTATTCCGAAGTCCTATTTGACATATAGGCCCAACCTATTCCGAAGTCCTATTTGACATATAGGCCCAACCTATTCAAGTCCTATTTGACATATAGGCCCAACCTATTCAAGTCCTATTTGACATATAGGCCCAACCTATTCCGAAGTCCTATTTGACATATAGGCATACCAAGTCCTATTTGACATATAGGCACAACCTATTCAAGTCCTATTTGACATATAGGCACAACCTATTACAGACAAGGCTTGATATAAGGGTCTCAAATGCAACGTTTGAGGTCTTTACTCAGCCAAATTGGTTAACCTAACCCAAAACCCAAAATTAAAACCCTATAACAAAATACACATTTACACACATACGTACGGTACAGTATATAAATATATACATACGACTTCAAACATCCAATTCTTCTTTTAAAAGAAGAAACACAACAGATTTCATTAACAGACACATACATTCCTTGCAAACAGATTGGATTCCTTCAAAACCCCAAACCTTCCAGACCTACCTGTAGGATACACAACATTTACTCATTCATAACTACGGGTATTAATTCATTGGAGTGGTGAATCCAAGTTTTGAAGACCAACTGGATTCGGAGGAATGACACACACACACACACACACACACACACACACACACACTACTCTTTCATGTGTCTCAAACACAACAACCTGTCTAAACATAACCAAGGATCGGAGAGTAAAAGCTTTTATTGCTGCGCTCTGATTCTGTGCACATAATTTTGTGCCAAAAATTATATGGTTAGACAGTGACACGTACAAACAAACTACTCTACTCCAAAGGGCCTTGGCCTACCTTGGCCATAGCCCAACAAATTCATCAAAGGGCTTGGCCTACCTTGGCCATAGCCCAACAAATTCAAAAGGGCTGATGGCCTACCTTGGCCATAGCCCAACAAATTCATCAAAGGGCTGATGGCCTACCTTGGCCATAGCCCAACAAATTCATCAAAGGGCTGATGGCCTACCTTGGCCATAGCCCAACAAATTCATCAAAGGGCTGATGGCCTACCCTTGGCCATAGCCCAACAAATTCATCAAAGGGCTTGGCCTACCTTGGCCATAGCCCAACAAATTCATCAAAGGGCTGATGGCCTACCCTTGGCCATAGCCCAACAAATTCATCAAAGGGCTGATGGCCTACCTTGGCCATAGCCCAACAAATTCATCAAAGGGCTGATGGCCTACCCTTGGCCATAGCCCAACAAATTCATCAAAGGCTGATGGCCTACCTTGGCCATAGCCCAACAAATTCATCAAAGGGCTGATGGCCTACCTTGGCCATAGCCCAACAAATTCATCAAAGGGCTGATGGCCTACCTTGGCCATAGCCCAACAAATTCATCAAAGGGCTTGGCCTACCTTGGCCATAGCCCAACAAATTCA
This sequence comes from Bathynomus jamesi, assembly GCA_023014485.1. Classification (NCBI taxonomy): domain Eukaryota; kingdom Metazoa; phylum Arthropoda; class Malacostraca; order Isopoda; family Cirolanidae; genus Bathynomus; species Bathynomus jamesi. Next base: position 631,094 of record JAJOZX010001114.1, read on the forward strand.
TCAAAGGGCTGATGGCCTACCTTGGCCATAGCCCAACAAATTCATCAAAGGGCTGATGGCCTACCTTGGCCATAGCCCAACAAATTCATCAAAGGGCTGATGGCCTACCCTTGGCCATAGCCCAACAAATTCATCAAAGGGCTGATGGCCTACCTTGGCCATAGCCCAACAAATTCATCAAAGGGCTGATGGCCTACCTTGGCCATAGCCCAACAAATTCATCAAAGGGCTGATGGCCTACCTTGGCCATAGCCCAACAAATTCATCAAAGGGCTGATGGCCTACCTTGGCCATAGCCCAACAAATCATCAAAGGGCTGGCCTACCTTGGCCATAGCCCAACAAATTCATCAAAGGGCTGATGGCCTACCTTGGCCATAGCCCAACATTCATCAAGGGCTGATGGCCTACCTTGGCCATAGCCCAACAATTCATCAAGGGCTGATGGCCTCACGGCCAGCCAACAACATCAAGGGTCTTGTGGCCTCCCTTGGCCAGAGACCAAACAACATTGGTCTTGTGGCCTCCCTTGGCCAGAGACCAAACAACAAGGGTCTTGTGGCCTCCTTTGGCCAGAGACCAAACAAAAAGGGTCTTGTGGCCTCCCTTGGCCATAGGCCAAACAACACAAAAACAGTACAGGATTCAAAGCCCCAAGCCCTCCAGATCTACCTGTGGAGGAGTAAATTTACTCCACTAAAACTACGGGTATTGACTAGTCTGAAGTGGTAGGAGGTTTGAATACAGTACAAACTCTTTCTAATTCTCCTAAATTAAATGAACAAATAACAAAAGACAACAATGGGAACATTGAACCAAACAATTACACGAAAACACTTGGAATGCTTTGGTTTTTAAAACAGAATTCCGAACACGATGACACTCTTTGCACAAAGAGTTATAACTTAAATCCAAATGCCGATACAAAAAGACAAGTGCTTTCAGAATCATCCAAAATTTTCGACCCCATTGGATTATATTTACCAGCAACCATAAGATCCAAAACCTTTTGCAAGACTTATGGAAAAAGAAAATTGATTGGGATGAACCACTTTCAGTGGAAGACCAACTTCATTGGAAAAAATTAGCCACAGACTTGAACAAAGTTCAAGACATCTACGTACCAAGATGTGCTGGCTACAGATTGAAATCGCAAACACTACACATTTTTACAGATGCCAGCACACAAGCTTACGGGTGTTGTGCCTATTTAACAAGTGAAAATGAAAGTAACTTGGTTTATTCAAAGGCAAAAGTGGCACCCTTAAACCAAAAGAAAACTGTACCACAACTTGAATTATTAGCTGTCTCATTGGGAGTTAAAACAGCAACTTTCTTTCACAAGTGTATAAAGAAGTTGACATAACAAACATTTACTTAAGGACAGACAGTCAAATTTGTCTAACATGGGTGACCAACACAGATACAACTTCTTGCAAAAATATATTTGTGAAAAACAGACTAACAGAAATCAAAACTGCAAACACAAACCTTGGTATCAAATTTAGGTACATAAAAACAAAAGAGAATCCTGCAGACTTTTTGACAAGAGGGCTCTCTTACAAGCTGTTGAAAACAAATAAAATCTGGTATGAAGGGCCCGAATGGCTAACATGTGAGGATCTTTGGCCAGCCAAAGTAGTTAACCTCACACTCAACTCTACAACAACTGAAAAGATCACTGAGGACAAACCTATATTTGACTATCACCTTTATTCAGACCTCAACAAACTCTTGAGAATTACAGTCTATTGCTGCAAGTTTGTCAATAGCTACCTTCTCAAACACTGTCCTCAGAAAGCCTTTTCTAACTTAACAGAAACTGCAACAAAATACTGGCTCAAACAGATACAAGCTTCAGAATTTGACAAGGAGTTGAAGTATCTTAGGTCCAGTAGCACATTAAACAAAGGTATTCCTTCACTTGTCATGGATCTAAATCTGTACCTGGATACAGAGGGTCTGATAAGGTGTAAAGGAAGGCTTAACAAGTCAACTTTGACTTACAACTCTAAGCACCCAATTCTTCTTCCAAGGAGAAATCACTTCACAAAACTCATCATCAGGGATACCCACAACAAAATACACCACATGGGAGTCCCACAAACCCTGACAGAGCTGAGAAAACTTACTGGCTACCAAAGGGTAGAACTGAAACAAAGAAAATTTTAAACACATGCATTCCTTGTAAACGTATCCATTCACGACCCTTTAAGACCCCAAGCCCTCCAGACCTACCTGTGGAACGAGTAACATTTACTCGGCCATTTGAAACCACGGGTATTGACTACACTGGAGCGGTAAATGTGAGTTTTGGAGACAAAATGGATTCAAAGGAATACAAAGTGTACATTGTACTCTTCACCTGTGCTGCCACACGTGCCATATGTCTAGACATAGTAGAAGATCTGACAGCAGAAGCTTTTATTGCTGCTTTCAGACGATTTTGTGCACACAATTCTGTACCCAAAACTATATGGTCAGACAATGCCACATACTTCAAATCTGGTGAAAGAATTATTCATCAGATTTGTGACAGTGAAACAGTACAAACTCATTTAACCAAACACAACATAACCTGGAAGTACATTCCTGTTAATACACCATGGTATGGTTCAATTTGGGAAAGAAACATACAAACTGTAAAGAACTGCCTTAAAAAGACTATTGGGACAAAACATCTACAACTTTTTGAACTCATGACTATTCTGTCAGAAATTGAAAATGTTGTCAACAACAGACCATTAACTTATGTGGGAGATGGTATTAATGAGCCAGAACCTCTCACACCAAACCACCTAATTAAGGGAGAAACAGTAAACATGTTACCAGAATCTGAACATAACAGTACAGAGGATCCAGATTGGGAAATAGGACACAAAGAACTCAACACAAAATACCAACATTTGACACAAATCAAGACTCAATTTATAACAAAATGGAGAGAAGAATACTTAACAAGTCTTAGAGAAAGACATAAACAATTAACAAAACAAAGTTGGAATGATTCAGTCAAAATTGGGGACATTGTGTTGATACATGACAAGACACCAAGACAACATTGGTCAATGGGAAAAGTCTTGGAACTCAAAACTGGTGAAGACGAAGTTACCAGGGTTGTAAAACTGAAAACAGCAACTGGTGAAACCACCAGAGATATCACATTACTATATCCTTTGGAGTGTGGGGCTAAATTAGAACCATTACCCCAAAGGATGGATCAGGATACTATTGGGGAGGAATCTCTCAATGTGCCTGATGTAACTCAGACTAAACCAGACAGGCCTCAAAGAAAGACTGCTTTGAAAGCCAGAAACTTTTACAAGAAAAAATTAAGACTGGTGACTTATAAAACTTACACAAACTGAGCAAAGTTAAAATGCTTAATAACTTTACTTTAATCCCATAAATTTCCTATACCTAAAGGGAGTCAAACTGATTGACATAACTTTAACTAAACTTGAGAAGTTGGCCTCTTGAACTTTCATATTTGAATAGGTCTTGAGTAACCTCTCTCTCCTAAATTTCTACTTCATTCTTTTGATCCATTTTACATGTTTTACACAGTTTGTCAAAAAATTTTGATCTATAACATACAAATTTTTCTCCGGCCCCCCCCAGTATATGGAAAAACTATACGCGCTCACAACATGGTATCATATGTGGTACATTTATTTCATAATTAAATATAAATTATTAATTAATTGAATTAAATATCTATACAAAATTGCCTCGGGATTGGCGACATAGCCTATTGGGAATGAAATAATTGAATTGCCATACGTACAAAGAACCTGTATGTATGAATCAGCCCACATAGCAACAAGAAAACCCAATTTATTATTTCTACCAAAAGGGTAGACACAACAAAATCATGCTAGTTCGGCAAATAATACACCAGAACCAAGGAACGGCTCTCAGGGCTGTTTATGTTACAGCGAAGCTTTAAACTGGGAGGATGTCTTTGTCCCCCCTCTAGTTCTGAGTGAATTCCTTATAATATAAAACCTAAGACTATAAAAGGATAGGCCTATTCCTTCAGGGGTTTATATAGTGACTGCCTATATTAATTACCTTAAGTAAATTCGTCGCGAAACTCGATCGTGGCGGCCCTACACCGAAGATGATCGTAACGCCCTACATCGAAGCAAACAAAGACCCAACAAAAAGGTGAGGCAAATTATTTTCATTCTAGTATACTGTACGTCGCGCAAATCCCGACGCTAGAATTACCGTAATCACTTAAATATAAAAAGGTCCTTTAAACACCTACATATTCATAACTCTCTAACGAAAAAGCATAGGGCTTTTGTCGGTAACCCTCCACTGAAATCTGCTGGAAATTTTCAGCGGATGAGGGCACAGGCAATCAACCCATAGCCCTATATAGTTTTTTCAAAATAATTAGTGATTGGTTCAACCTTTTCATTTGAAAAGATTAAATTTAATGTCAAGTTAACTTGTTCCACAGGCCATTGGTCTGTATTACAGAGCCACTTAGGTCCCATGAACCAAGTTTTGTTTGACTTCAACAACTTGTAGGATAAACCTCTGGTCAGAAAGTCTGCTGGATTTTGTTTAGTTGGAACATAGTGAAAGTTTACTTGTAGGCTTTCATTAGCTTCAGCTATTTCTTTTAGCCTATTTCTTACAAAGATATTCTTACTATTAATGCTATCATTCCGTATCCAGGCAAGACAAATCTGACTGTCAAGCCAGATGTGGATATCAGTTATGTTCACATCATGGTAAGCATCCTTAAGCAATGAAATGGTTTTAATGGCTAATGCAGCAGCCAATAGTTCCAATTGAGGTATGGTCCGGGTAGGTTTGAGAGGTGCAACTTTCCCTTTTGCATAAATTAGATGACTTTCTGTAGGACTTACAAGATACGCACAGCACCCATAAGCTTGTGTGCTTGCATCAGCAAACACATGAAGTCTCTGGGGTTTATCCCTAAACCCACAGCACCTTTGAATTTTAATGTTCTGCACTTTTGTTAAATCAGCAGCTAACTTCTTCCAAGATTTTTGATCTTCATTTGTTATTGGATCATCCCACCCAACATTTGTCCTCCAAATTTCTTGGAGGAGAATCTTTGATTTTATTGTTGAAGGCAGGAATAGACCCATGGGATCAAAAATTTTGGAAGCCTCTGATAATATTTGTCTTTTAGTATTTGCTTCCTCATCAAGTTTAAAACCTTTAGTACAGATTGAATCATGACTGTTAGAAGTTGCATCCAAATACCAGTTCATACCTAAAGTTTTAACTCTGTCTGATGGCTCAGTAAGACCATTATTATCCTTTAAAATCTTTTTGTTTAAATCCTCATCATTTGAAATCCACTCTCTAAATTCAAAGTTACCTTGTTGCATAATGTTTTGAGAGTGTTCATAGACCAGATAATTCAGATTTTGTTGCTGTTGAGCCTATTAGATTGTCTACGTAAAAATGTTCCTTAAGGAAGTTCAATGTTAAAGAGTTATTAAACTGGTTCAAATGATGTCCAATTGTCAATGCTAATAGGCTAGGTGAGCAATTGGCTCCAAACAACACAACATTAAATCTATAGGTTATGAACCCTTTATTCAAATCAAATGGATCCTTGAACCATAAGAACCTAAGTTGGTTCTTATCATATTCATTTTTAAGATTTATTCTAAAAAATGCCTTTGAAATGTCACTTTGTACGGCATATTTATCTAACCTGAACCTCAGTAAGATCTTCACAAGGTCAGAAATGAGATTAGGACCCTCAATCAGGCAATCATTCAAACTGTGTTTATCACTGTCTTTGAGGCTACAGTTATATACTACTCTGAGTTTTGTTGTTGGGGCATCTTGTCGATAAACCCCCCTGTGGGTTAAATAATGACAACCATCTTTTTTAAAAGGGTTATTTGTTACTTCTTCAATGAAGCCTTTCTGTAGCTGTTCTTTGAAGACGTCACTGTACTTTTGAATATTATTATCTTGTTTGAGTTTTTTCATTACTTTATATAAATGTCCTTTAGCTACTTTGAGATTATCTCTTAAAGTTGGACAATTTATTTTCCAAGGTAACTCAACAAAATAACTATTGTCTTTGCACTGAATGGTGTCTTCAAATCTTTCTACCATTAACTGATCTTCTGAAGTTTGATTTGTGTCATGTATACCCACAGATTCTAGCAACCATAAAGTTTGAATTACCTCATCCAGAGTTTCATTTGATAGTGATGAATTAATGTTCTCAGTTGATATAATATTATTCAAAGTGTTGCTATTCTTACAGGTGTTATGTATGACTGAGTTGAGGCACATAGTATTTGTTAGTCATGAACTATTTTGGTTTAGGTCTAGGTTGTATTTGGATAGGTCACCCAAAGGGGCTATCCCTGATGGAGTCTGATAAGCTATACCATCACCTATCTTTACTATGCCCTTATGAATAAGATTAATATAATCTGCCCCTATTAACATTTCAATGTTAGCTACTGTGTTGTTTGTGATATGTCTATCAGCTATTTTGTAGTGTTTTCCCAAATGATTTATGGTTTGTTCTAGTTTGGGTATAACCAGTTTGTTTTGTCCTACTTTAGAAATAATAACTGCTTCAATTTTCTCTAATTTATTTTCTAAATGTAGTTCCAGGTCAATTCTCTTATAGCTATTTTTGTCCGAGTTATCCTTAACAAAGGATGCAATATTGAGTTTTTGTTCATTCGGGTTTGGTGTCAAACCCAATTTATTAACTACATTTTGCGAAACAAATGTTTGTTGAGAACAACAGTCTATAAGACATCTCACTGGAGTGGTGCTACCCTCACTATTCACTAAGTCCAAAGTAATAGTTGGTAAAAGAATCTCAGTGTTTCTTGTTACGTTGTTTGAACAAACAGAATGTCCCATGAAAGTGGCATTTTCTTGATTACCTTTGTTTGGTGGAGGTATCTTTTGAGTTTGAATACTATTGTTTGGACACTTTGGTGAATCACACATTGATGAGACATGTCGTAAACTTTTACAAAACTTACACTTGAATCTTAACCTAGATTTACAGTCTTTCTTATAATGTCCCTGGCCAGTACACTTTTTGCATAGGTTCAACTGTTCACATCTTTTAGCTCTTGAGTTAAAGTCTGAATATTTGTCACACCCAGTACTACTGTGTTCATCACTTGCACAAAATTTGCAATGTGGTGTGTAAGTTGAGGCAGCAGTTACATTAAAGTTCTGTAAGGTAGGTGTTCGTGTATTACAGTTGGTCACATTTGATTCTACAGTATCAAGTTTTGTCTGTTTGGCTGTAGCTAGTTGGTCTCTGGGAACAGTCTTTGGTTTATCCATAGTCTGGGTCTTATTTTGTGTTGGAATATTTCTCAATTTGTAATTAGTTAGGATATTTGGAAAGTGTTTTCTGATATTTTCAAGATTAGGATAATTTTCTCCCGTCTTTAGAACTAAAATATCTTTAACCCTCAAAGGAAGGCACCTAAGAACTATGCCTTGTATAATCCAAGATGAAGCTTTAATATCTATCTCATTGCTAACCAGTTGTCCTATAATAGCTTCTAATTTTGAATAAAATTTTTCCATATCACTATGGTTATCTTTTATGGGTGCAAAATCAAAAATTTGTTGAGATAATTCATATACAATCTCATCTTTATTAATGTAATTACGTTTTAAGAGATCAATAGCTACTTCATATGAATTCCCTACAGCTGGTAAATAGGCTATCAGGTTATAGGCTGGGCCTTTAAGGAAACTAGTTAAGTAGCTAAACTTATCAACAGTTGAAATATAAAGTTTATTACCTATTAAACTCTCAAATTTTTCAATGAAACATGGGAATTGTACCGTGTCCCCTTCAAATGTTGATACTAACAAAATGGGTAACTGAGCCCTCAATTCTTGTGACTCAGGATTTGGAATGCCACTTAAATTTTGTTGAAGGTTAGCTCTACTTTGATTAAAATCAGAATTAGGTTTATTTGGTGTTAAGTCAGTCAAACGAGACTGTAGTCTCCTTATTTGCTGTTCAATTGAAATTACCTGAACATCATTATCAGCGTAAAGGTCTATCAATTGTTCTTCAGCCATTTCGGATTCAACTAACTCTGAAATACTCTCATCAATGGCTTTTATTTCCTTCTTTTTAGTTTCCAATTTAAGAATTACACACTCTAAATCTTCCTTACCTGGTTGTGTAATATTGTTAAAAGTGTTCACGGCCTTTGTAACAGCACCCAACTTTCCCCCCCTTTTCTTTTTTAACTTTTTCAATTCCGCACTGTCCATGTTTAAGTCAAAATTGTTTAACTGGGGGTCGTAATGAAATAGAGGACAAGAAAAAATTACCGGAGAAGAGAGAGCACAGACAAAACAGTCAAGTTTTAAATTTGGTTTAATCCCCCCCAAGTACTTATGTGTCACTCAGGTCTAAGCTTGTAAGAGAATGAGACTCCTTAAATGTAAATGTTTCCTAGTTAGGCCCTAGGTTGTAGACCTAATTAGGCTTGATTAGGTTAGGCTTAGGCTTAGGCTTAGGCTAGACCATTTAGCCTAATTCTGCAATTTTTTTGTTAAGTAAGGTTAAGGTTTGTAAATTCCCCACACACGGACCACCAATGTGAAAAATGCTCTGTATGAATTGGTCCACAATTAACCCACCCCTTATATCTCCAGTCTAACTATAGAGTAGATCAAGTCTAGCCTAGAGGGTCAGCCTAGAGATTCCGGAAATGGTCCAGAGCGGGCAGATAAATTGAGGTCCACAGTAGGATTCCTCACCAAATTAGGTTAGGGCAATCTACCTTTACCTTTGTTAAGCTATGAGTTGATGCTGGGTCTTAGGCCACAATGTAGGCCTAAGTTGTCTGACCCAGCTTAATTTAATGAGTCTACGTAAAACTGGGTTAAAAACACAATTAGTCACTTACTGCTAGTTATTAGAGAGTCCCTTTTCCCGTCTTGTTTAATTGTTAAGAGCGTACTTGCTGGTGGGGATCTTTTTCGTTGTCCGTTCTTGTCCCTTCTCCAGTTCCATCCTCTCGCCCCGTTCCTCGTTTTCCTTCTTCCTTGTCTTCCTTTTTTCGGGGCTTTTTCCACCAGCGTGGTCTTGTTTTTTTTTCGGTTGGTTGATCGGTAATGTATATCTATTACCGAGCACGCTCTTGTCACACAGTATGTAAATACTAGTGTGGAGAATAACTCTGGTGAGCAACCAATTGGTTTCATTCACCCAGTTATTGACATAAAAGGAATTTAATAATTGTTAGATTAACTACCTACCTACTCAGTGAACCATTTTCGTTACCTCCCAACTACCCACACATCAGTTTTCCATATAAGTAAGCAATAATTGGAAAAATGTTTGTTAAATATTGCTAACTTTTTAAATATAATTTTTTTTCAGGCTACAAGCAAAATTAAGCAAGAATTGGCAATAATGTTGTTAAATATTGTTTTAGCTTGCCATTTTTTAAACGTAAATTTAATTTCTATTTAATTTTTATTTACTTATGGGGGGCAGTAATCCGGGGGGCGATTGTCCTACGGGGGCAATTGTACGGGGGGCGGTTGTCGGGGGGCAATTGTCCGGGGGGCGGTTGTCCAGGGGGAAGTTGTCTAGACACCCAAGGGGTACAGTGGGAGTTTATTGTTGAAAGAGCACCATGGTGGGGAGGATTTCGGGAAAGGCTAGTGAGAAGTGTAAAGTGTCCATTAAAGAAACTTTTAGCTAATGCTCATTTGAGCAAAGAAGAATTCTGCACTGTTTTATGTGAAGTAGAAGCAATGGTGAACAGTAGGCCTATCACTTTTGTTTATAACAGTATGCAGGATGCAGAGCCATTGACACCAAATCATTTTCTTTGTGGTAAACGATTAACATCAAGCCCCAGTGTGCCAGAAGACTTGCAGCCTATCCAGAGCACTCAAGGAGAGTTAACCAGACGGTTCAGGTACCTTGAAGAGCTACAAGATCAGTTATGGAAGAGGTGGCAGATGGAATACTTGCCAGAACTCAATTATTACCCATCAGGCAAGGTAAAGGGCTCCAATGCAAATTGTATCAAGGTGGGAGAAGTGGTAATGATTGGGGATGAAATACCAAGGCAATGCTGGAAGCTTGGCATAATTGAAGAGTTGTTTGTTGGCAAAGACAATTTAGTTAGGTCTGCACTGGTAAAGACTTCAGGAGGAAAGTTAAAGAGACCTATACAAAAACTCTATGCTTTGGAAATCAGCAAAAACACAGATAGTCAAGATGAAACATTTGAGTTACAGCCTCATGGAGAAGGCTTGGCTAACCTTGCAGAAGGTAATGACAACAATGCCTCTTCGGTGGGGAGTGTTAGAAAATCTAGAAGAGGAAGAACCATTGTTGTCCCAAGGCGATATGATGACTAAGCTGATTGATGCAGCATTGCTTGTATATATTAAGTTAAGGTATATATCCATCTCATAATTGTAAGGTTAGTGAAAAATTCACTTAATTTAGAGCTAGCATTTTTGGGCTCTTGTGGCATCATTGTTTGGGCACTCTTGTGGCATCATTTTTGGGCGCTGCGCGTCCTTTCTACTCGTTTGTGGAATGCCGTACTTACAGGGTGTGGTCTTATAGAGAGCTCTCTTGCAATTCAGTTTGGTTGTTTAGATACAAGATTGTTGCATCGTGCAATAGTGCAGGTTGTGTTGTTGTTGCAAGGTTGAGAAAGAAGACCATAAATAGTGCCCCTTTTGTTTTTATCTTAAATTCATGCAACTGAGGCCTAAGGTAGGCCCACATCGAGTCAGCAACCCTGAGGTAGGACCTAATAGGACCTCAAGTCCGTAAGTTTTTAATTTTAGCTTAACTTGGGCTGTAGGTAGAACTGGCTCTTTAGAACTTGGCCGTTCACGGCTCAGCTGGGATTTTGAACCCAACAAATAAATAAATAACACTCCGGTCCCTTTACCCCGATCACCTCCTTCTCTGTCTTCCAGCTCGGTCCCTGGGGCTTTGACGCTTTATGCAACCCCCGTCTCTGGGCCCTGCTACCCACGATCGACATTGAAAAGCAGTGGATAAGAGTGGGAAGGACATGAACTGCGTGGGAAGACGAAGACGAAAATCAAATGGAAACGACCAAAATTGAAAAGATTTTTCAACTTTTGAAATATGTTTGAAATTTGTGAAACTTCATTCACTCTACAATATACAGTAAATGAAAACTAACAGTATGTCCAGTGAAGCTCTTTTCGTTTGCCCAATCATAGATTCATTTCTATGTACAAGGTGTCCACGATGTCTTGTCACCCCAGTAAAGTACTAACTGTTTTCGTTTTTCCTTCAAACCCATTTGAAATATGTGATAGCAGCAACTATGCAATTGAACAACGCATATTGAGTAGTACCTGGGTCCATGAGCGCCCAGACCACGTAATGGCAAAACCAGTGAAAATATTCGTGCAGACTTCCAGGACCGATTCAAACGTGCAGCTCCTCCAAAAAGGAGTGACCAGGCATTGTGGACACCCTGTATATTATACAAAAAGGAGTATTACAGAAAATAATAGATTAGTATAACGAACATGCTTCCATGAAGAACAGAACTGAATTCAAGATGAATTTGAGATTAGTTTTCTTCTTGAAATATCTTGAGAAACCACCACGAAATTTAGTATTTCTTTTCAATGAACGATATTAGAGAATCTGTATTTGCGCACCTGGAAATGAGGTTCATTGAGATGGTTTTTGACATATAATTAGTGATGAAACGTTTTTTGTGCGGGTTAGGTTTACGGAAACACCGATCTCTGAAAAATGCGGGTTTATTTGTTGTTATTTTTAAATGTTTTTCAAAAGTAATTTTATTTTTTAAAGTATAAACCTAAAACTGATCAAATAATATAGAAAAAAAACCCTTCTTTTGACATGTCTTAAGATCGTATTTAGTTTTGATTGTTGAATATACAGGGTGTCCGTGAAATAATGGTGCGAAAATAATTGGTCATTTTTCTTATTAATCAATATGTACGAGGCTGAAAAGGAATGCCTCCACTCAAATAAATTTTAAACGGGTTGAAGGATTTTTATCGAAACAAAAGCAGATATGTACCTCAGCGTTTATTCTTCAAAACGATACATTTATTTTTCTATAAAATCACCCTCTACCTCGATACATTTACGCCAACGATAAACGAGTTTTTGAAATCCATCCCGTAAAACTCGGAGCTTTGACTACGAAACCAAAATTTCACAGCGACCTTAACGTCTTCGTCAGACTCATAGCGATTTCCACGGAGATGTTCTTTAAGTTTAGTAGAGTTGAAAATCGTATGGTGCTAAATCGGGACTATATGGTGGATGCGGCAAGACGGTGAATTGCAGATCCTCAATTGTTTCTCGCGTTTGAACACTGGTGTGAGGCCGTGCGTTGTCATGGAGAACAATGACTGTGTTTTTGTGGGTGCGAATCCTCCTGATCCGTTTTTTTAATTTCTTCAGAGTTTCAATATAACGTGCGGAGTTGATTGCTGTCCCTCTTTCCGTAAAGTCTTCGAGAACAACACCATTCATATCCCAAAAAACAGTCATCATCACTTTTCCAGCCGATTTTTGAATTTTGAATTTTTTTTGGTTGCGGTGAATTTTTGTGCCGATATTCCATGGATTGCCGTTTATTTTCAGGGTCATAATGGTGGACCCACGTCTCGTCTCCTGTCACAATGCTGAGCAGAAATTCATCTTCATTTTCGAAGCGCTGCCGATTTTCTTAGCAAATGCGTAGTCTCTCAGTTTTCATCTCAGTAGTGAACATGCGAGGCACCCATTTGGCGCATGCCTTTCGGTAACCGAGAATACTGATAATGTGTTCCACTCGCTCTTTGGAGATATCAAGCATTGCAGCAGTTTCATTTTGTTTAATGCGACGATTCCCACAAATCAGTTCGTCAACGTAATTCCGATGAGACTCGTCGGTTGCCGTTACAGGCCTTCCACTTCGCGTTTTGTCTCGCAAATCTTCTTGCCCTGCTTCTCCTTTACACTGTCTCGCCCAACGTCGTACAGTACTCACATCAACACACTGTTTGCCGTACACAGCTTGCATTCGCCGATGAATGTCTATGGGAGCAACACATTCCGCGGTCAAAAATTCAATTACGGCACGTTGCTTGAAGCGAACATCTTTACTCCTTTCCATTATAATCGATACTGAACCAACGTGTGAAATGAATGTAAGCTATATTAGACTATAACACAAAACCGGTTTCATCTGGTTACTTCTACACAATCCCGAATGGGGTGGGGATTTCAAGTTAGAACACAAAACCGGTTTTATCTGGCTACCTCTAAACAATCCAGAATTATTCAAGTGGAGGCATTATTTTTCAGCCCACCCTCGTATATACAATATAATGGTTGTTTACATTTCCAAACTGTCCAAGTTTAGAACACTTCCACATGATGACCATCATTCATCGCTACAATGCGTATTCGACGCTCGAGCTTCATTAGAGCAGCATTAGCGAGATGCTTTTGTGGAATGGATCCAGAGATTGCTGTTTCTTTGACAGTCTTGTCTGGGTTTGACATGTTACACGAGTGTTTTAACATACATACATAGATAAAAATCTAAAAGGGTTAAGTTAGGTGATCGAGGTGGCCATGTTATCGGTTCACCACGGCCTATACAACGATAAGGAACTACTGCGTCTAGAAACTTGCGAATAGCAATGCATAGCGGGAAGTCACCCGTTGAAAGTCACTTGTTGAAAGATTGCACACCTCCTGTCAATTCCAATAACCCTTAATTGGGAAAGAAAAATGTCTGCAGTATATTAAGATAGTTCGCTCCAGTCACGATACAATCATCAGAGAAAAATGAGTTGATTACGCAGTTACGTGACATTCACATCACACCAAACGTTAACATTTGTTGATCCCGTTCATGTGATGTGCTTCTGTGCTAGATAGCCTTTACGATTACCCGACTTACATTTTTATTTGTAAGGATACGAGTATGTTAAAACACTCATGTAACCTGATTAAACCATGTATCTGGAACAACTCCGTCAAAGAATCAGAGGTTATTGGATCCATTCCACAAGAACATCTTGCTAATGCTCAAATGGAGTTTGAGTTATATATATATATATATATATATATATATATATATATATATATATATATATATATATATATATATATATATATATATATATATATATATATATATATATATATATATAAACCCGCAGGGAAAAAAATAAAATTAATTATAAAACAATGCTTAAAAAGGCTAATTAATTTCGGCTGGTCACAACCAAGCCCTTTTCAAAGCCATAAACTAATTAAAATATCTAAAAAAGTTATACAACTTCCGTCCTGTGGAAGAACTGAAGTTAAAATGACTGTGAAGCAGGGCTGCCAAATAATTTTCATCAAAAGTACCAAAATGACCAAGCAAAAAGTACCAAATATTCCAAAAAAGTACCAAAATGACCAAGCAAAAAGTACCAAATATTCCAAAAAAGTACCAAATTAAAAAAGAAAAAAAGAAAACAAAAACCTTAGTGCCAAAATATAAAATGAAATGGAACTTACCTTTTTAATTAAAAACTTGCACCTTCTTCTTCAATCTCTTCCTTTATATACCATTTTTTTTCTATCATCTTTTTGCAAAGGTCTGTTGTTGGTTGCCATTCTTTGGTTGGTTGCCATACTATATAAAAGAGCATTGATTGCTTCAGTTTTTAGGGAAGAACGACTTTTTCGTTTGATGTTATTTAGTGTAGAAAATATTCGTTCCGCGGCAGCTGAAGAATGAGGCAATGAAAGCAGATTTAGCATTAACTTTGATAATTTAGGGAAACGATAGGCATTCCCACATTTCTCTTGAGAAATATTGTACCAAACCAATACTTTTCAGGTTCTATAACAGTTGGTCTCTTGTAATGTTAATTCCCTCCATTCCTTATTAAGTTCTTCATAATCATTTTCTGGTATAATGTTGGGAAATTTCACAGCAAGAGGTATATGACGATGAAGTTTTACATATTAAAAGTATATTTATATGTTTGGGTTATTCCAAATTGTTCATCGATAAAGCTTATTTCGCCGCTAGGAGATCTTTCTTTTCTCCCAAAACTGGGAACCAGGATAAAGACGTTTCATTCCTGAAAGTGCCCTTTGAGGTCAACAAAGGGCTTTCCTCACTCTTGCCAAAGCTGATTAAGTTGGTCCCCGCTGTGCCAAATAAATTGTCTTCGTTCATCCGTCATCCAATTACAAAAGTTTATGAAATCCCACGTGGAGGCTGCCCTCAAAAATACATCGGGAGAAGGATTAATTCCCACAAACGTGACCTGAGATTGGGTAATACGTATACTCGTATAGTAGCTTAGTTCAGCATAGGGAAGAGCATAATCATATTTTTAACTTCTAGGATTCTAAACCTATCATGAAGGTCAGGGACCAGGAACAGAGACAAATATAGGGGCATTTTATATTTTGGCAGAAAACACTATTTCAAATATTAAGTTGTCCTACAGTATGGATAGCTTTATTTTTAACATTTTAAAGTATTTTAGGGCAATTTCGGGTCGTGACCGGCTGCCAGATGTACAGGATTGATTTTTACTTATAGATTTCTCATCTCGAAGGTTTGAAATCTGGGCAATAGTTTGCCTTTGCCAACTGCCAGTCGTACGACAGCTACCATCTTTCTGTCCGTGTATACGCAGTTTTGTCAACTTGGTCTTTTTAAGACCAGATCTAGTTTATTATAGCTTCATTTGGTTTTTTTTTTTTTTGGTTTATGACTTTATGGTTTTAAAACTTAGTTTTTTGTCTTTCTCAGTTACTCTTAATCTAGTCTTTTTCTTCATCCCAGTACTCAATTCATGTTAAACGTTTTTTTTTATATTTTTCTTTTCAAATTTTGTTAATCATGGATTGAAACAGACTCTGACGTGTTTGTTTCGTCTGCGTACGTAAGTTAGATCTTCATTTTTGTCTGCTGTCGCGTTTTACTCATGTGTCGTGTCGGTAGTCGGTACTCGATCATCTCGATGTGCAGTAATTGTCAGTTGTTGTTTAATTAAGAAGTGTTAGAATAAGTACTGTATCTTATATAATGTGAAAATAAGTCCCAATAGTCAGTGGCGGTCCTAGCTTACATGACGCCCTGGGCGAACCTCACCTTCAGCGCCCCCCCCCCCCCTGTTCGCCAACACACACACATTCGAATCCCCCCAAAATAAAGGACAGACATAACTCTTTCACAAAATAACTTTTTATTGGACTAATTGTTGGAACTTCAGAACCAAAACAAAGACTCAAATTTCTGAATTTTACAAATCCTTCATCACGTAAATAGAATAACTCACTTAAGAGAATGTAATTATGATACTATGAACAGGAAAAATACAAATTAAATTGCACAACTGCCATAATAAACTAGAGAATCAAATTTCTAAATTGTACAAATGCTCTATCACATAAATAGAATAAGACACTTAAGAGAGGGTAATTATTATGCTACACTTTGAACAAGAAACAAAATAAATTGCACCACAGCACAACTGCCATCTAAAGCCTGACTCTTCTTACCTTCCTTGATGCAAAGTCATTGATCTTTTATTATTTATTTTATTTTATTTTTTATTTTTATTTATTTCTTTATTTATTTATTCTTATTTTTATTTTTATTTTTTTTGCAGGCGCTCATGCCGCCCCTCCACAAATGCCGCCCTGTGCGGCTGCCCATATTGCCCATATGAGGAACCGCCACTGCCAATAGTTATCAAAACGTGTTTCTTCATAAAATTTGAGTGATATTACGACCCATAAAAAAATTTAACATACCAAAGCAGACGTATACTCAGAAATTTAGGAAGGCGTGGCTGAAAGATCCCATGTGTAAAGAATGGATTCGAGGAACCGGGAAATTCAACAAGGCATAGTGTAAATATTGCAAAATCTCTTTTCGAGCAATGCAGACATCAAAGAACATATTAGTACAAAGAAACACTCTGCTTATAGTTCTTCGTTCGCATCAACCAGTCAGAAAAAGTTAGATTTTCCCCAAAAATCTGTAAGTAATGAAATTAGCATAGCTGAGGCAAGACAAGCATTATTTATTGCCGAGCATTGCTCTTTGAATGCATGCGATCACTTAACTGATTTGTGCAAGAGATCATTTTCTGACAGTAATATTGCTCGCCAAATGAAATTTCACTGTACAAAGTGTAGTGTTCTAATGAAAAATATTTTGTATCCATATTTTTTGAACGAGTTAAAGGATGACATTGGAGATGAAGGGTACAGTATTCTTTTAGAATTTAGATGAATCTACTGACATTAGTGTTACTAAGTATTTAGGGATAGCTATAATATATTTTAGCATCTCAAAAAAGAAGATAGTGTCAACTTTTCTTGAGTTAGCCATACTTGAAGAATGCACAGCTGATGCCATGGTCAATGTGCTAAAATCAACTTTGGAGAAGTGTGGCTTGAATTTCAAAAAAATTATTGGAATTGGAACTGACAATAGCAAGTGTTATGACAGGAGTTAATAACGGATTGTACGTAAAACTGAAAGCAGAATTACCTTCATTAATACTTGTCAGGTGCCTCTGTCACTCCCTACAACTAGCTACCTCTAGTGTTTTCAATGAAACACTGCTTCGCATCTTAGACTTCATGATTAGCGAAACCTATAACTGGTTCAGTAGGTCTCACTCACGTCAACTAGCCTACAAAAGGCTTTACAGTTCTATCAATGAGGAACACTGTCCGCTAAAGATTGTTCAAGCATGTCAAACTAGATGGTTATCAATTGCTTCTGCTGTAACGCGAATCTGTGATCAATGGATTGAATTGAGGTGTCACTTTGAAATTACTCGGAGGGAACAAAAATGCTACACCTCTGAAATGTTGTATAATATGTTTTGTGATGAAAAGAACAGAGCATACTTGCTATTTTTAAAACATGTATTTGCTGATGTCAATAGAGTAAATCTAAGTTTTTAATAAAAAAACGTAGATCCTACAAAATTATTAGAAAGTCTAGTCTTTCTCGCAGAAAGCCTTCTGAAACAGATTGTAGTTCCAATAAAAAAGCTTGACCCTTTTTACCTGTATCGTTGAAGAAAACTTAGATCCAAAACCATATTTAGGCTATGAAGCTGAAAAAAAGCTTAGAGAACTGAATCTTAATGATAGAGAAGATAACGTTATTAGACGAAGGTGCACAAAATTTGTGATTCATCTGTTGATGGAAATTAGACAGAGTCCCAGAAAATATCCACATCTTAAAGATCTCGCTTTTCTCACTATCTAATGCGCTAAAGGTGTCCAAGGAACGCATAACAGATGTACTTGAAATGCTATGTGTGTCTCCTAATGATACAAGCCAAATAGATCTTCAATGGAACAACTTAACATTGGTGAAATGGGCCAATATTCTTGATACTCAACAATTCTGGGCTGAAGTTTCTATTTACCGTGATGCTGCTGGAGATAACCCTTTCAAAGAGCTGTCAACTATAGCTAGACATGTTCTATGCATACCACACTCCAATGCGGAAGTAGAACGAATCTTCAGCCAAATACACATTGTGAAGTCCAAACAACGAAACCGAATGAAGACTGAACTTTTAAATGCAATCCTCAGCATTCGAGATGGTATAAAGAGAGCCGAAAAAACATGTCATACATATGATTTACCAGAAAGTGTTGTTAAGAACATTGGAACAAAGCTTGCCTACATTCAACAAGAACAAACAATGGAGGAGGAAGATGATTCTGATAAAAATGATTCAGCTCATGTCCCTATTTTGCCCATAGGTTAATAAAAAAGGTTGGTTTATTTTCTAGTTCTTTGTGTTTTGAATTCAGTTTATTTTGGTATTTTTCTGACATCGATCTGGTC